>CM038677.1:83803205-84033722 GCA_021605205.1 Aegilops longissima
AGGCGGACTACCGCCGATTCCTTTTACTTACCTTGCTATACTGATTTGATTGCGCATTGTTAAATTATTCATATCGCATTCGTGCATACATTTGTTATATCTTTTGTCCGAACTGTCTTGCAGTACTTTCAAAGTACTCACCACGGCTTATTGATTTGGCGGAATCTTGTGAAAAGCGATCTCATGGATGAAGAGTTCGATGGCGAGTCCGCGCCTAGAGAATCCCAGTCAGTCTCGTCGACCCACAGATTAATCTTGTGTTATATTAAGCTTCGCCACCCAAATAAATTCACGAGCCTCACCTCGGCCTTTCGATGAGCCGCCCGATGTAGATCGTATCATCCACTCCTTTGTGTTATTCCATTGCTTACCTCGAGTCGGTGGTATACCACCACTCCTTGTGTCATATCCGCCACTATGTATAATTATTGGCGTGCTTGTAATAATTTGTTGAGCAAGATCAGCTCGACCCTGTAATATATTATATGCTACTGGCTTATTGTATCAAGATTTTGTCTACCAGTGAGGAGGATTTTCCTCACACTGGAATTGATAGGTCGGTTTCTCAATAAATATTTTTATTGGAAAACCGGTCGTGACATACGTTCTCTGCTTAATGTTCCCTTGTACTAACAATGCAGCTGAGTATGAAGATTTACTCCATGGTCTCCGGATGGCTAAGGAGATGAATCTCAGCCGAGTTAAGTGCTTCGGTGACTCGGACCTGGTGGCCCAACAAGTGTCTGGTACTTGGGATTCTAAGGACCCGCTCATGGCGGCATACCGTTGTGAGATGGATATTATTGCAGGTCACTTCAAAGGATATCAGGTGGATCACGTGGACCGGCGGAAGAACGAAGCGGCGGACGCTTTGAGCCGGCTAGGCTCTCAGCGTAAACCGGTCCCGCCTAATGTCTTCTTGGATGTCTGCACAACCCGTCGGTCAAGCTCCACAGGCAAGAGGATTTGGCTATTCTGATCCGGAGAGCTCAATTGGTGGCAGCTCTGCATGTCATTCGGATTGGACGGTTCCTTATCTTGCGTATATGAACGGGGTGAGTTACGAGAGGATGAGGCTGGCGGGCAGATAATCCGGCGATCAAGTCCATAGCTATTGTCAATGGCGAGTTGCATCATTGCGATTGTGTCGGGAGGCGTTTCAACGTTGTGTGTCGCTGGAGGAAGGCTGTGAGATCTTCTTGCGAAATCCACGAAGGAGATTGTGGTCACGCGGTTCAAAATCTCACGGTGGCTAAAGCGTTTAAATCCGCAGTTCTATCGGTTGTTGCTCATGCTGTCACGGAGGACCTGGTTAGGCGATGTGATGGCTGTCGAGAAGTTTTCAAGGCAGCTCATGTGCGGCTCAAAATTGAGGATGATTCCAATTACTTGGCCGTTTGCGAATTGGGGGCTGGATATGGTTGGGCCTTTCAAACGGTCCAAGGACAAAAAGATCCACCTTTTGGTGGCGGTTGACAAGTTTACAAAATGGGTGGAGGCGGAGCCCGTTAGCAAGTGTGATGAAGCCACGGCGGTTCAATTCATTAGAAAGGTGATTTTCCGGTTTGGCTTTCCACACAACATCATTACTGATAATGGTACCAATCTGTCTAAGGGTGCTATGAAGAAGTTCCGTGAACATGAACACATCCGACAGCGTTTCATCGATGGCTCACCCACAGTCAATGGCCAGCGAGAGGGCTAACCAGGAGATCTTCACGGTATCAAACCCGTATTATGGTTCCTTTTGCAGCGGGCCGGGTTGTTGGGTTGAGGTTACCATCTGTATTATGGAGCATCAATACTCAGCCCATGGATCGACAAGATACACACCGTTCTTCATGGTCTGGAGTGGGCGGTTCTCCCAGTGATATCCGTCATGATTAAGCCTCGTGTAGCAGCTTATGTTGAGGAACAACAAGGTATACGACAGGCGCTTTGGACCTGTTGGATGAGGAGCATGACGCAGCTGCCCGTTCGGTGATTTACCGGCAGGATCTTCGTCGCTATCACGATCGCGAGTTAGAACGAGAACCTTTCAAGAAGGATATTTGGTGCTCGGCTCATCCAAGACCAGGACTGATGCACAAGCTATCCCCACCTTGGGAGGGACCTTTAAGTGGTCGGCAGAATCTGCTGGCAGATTGTACTATCGATCGATATTGAGAGCATTAAGACTCACGTACATCGGAGGAGGATACCAGCGGGCCGTGGAACATAGCTCATCTTGACCCTACTATACTTGAGCCATAGGTTCTACTATGTACATATTATGACAATGTATATATTATGATCAATACAATAAACCGGAGCCCTAGCTAAGCGGGGTCTCTATTATTTTACATCATGTGTGGTTACGGGTTTTTATCTTAAAGAGGCCTCGGTTTACCTTGAGTTAGCTTTTTAACAAGCTTTATATCATATCACTTGGGGGCTTGGTGGTGTCAGAACCAATGCAACACCTTTTGATAAGCGAAAGCCACAGAATCACTTAGGGACTTGGTCACGTCTGAGACGATCACGCCTCTTGATCGGCCTAAGGCCGCGAGAATCACTTAGGGGCTTTGGTGAACCCGACTCATTGCTACGTCTTGATCGGCGTAATGCCACTGCATCATTTGGGGACCTGGTTGACTTGAACCATCGCTACGCCTATCGGGGGCTTGGTCGTGTTCGACCATGGTAATGCCACTTGATCGGCTCAAACAGCCTCTTTTCACAATGATTTTATCTTTGTCTTTTCTCGAAATTCGTTTCTCTTTTTGCATATTTCTCTTGTTGTGTTTTTAAACCGACAATTCTTAAACCGGTTCGACTGTCAGTTGATGGAACATGGTTTATTCTTCATCCGGAGACGCTTTGTCCAGTTTGGTTTTTAATAACATACTATTATGGAGTAACACCGGTGTTCATCGTAACCCGGAACGGTTTACCTGGTAAACCGGCCTTATATTCACAAGAGTTGTTTTTCTCCGTTTCAAGTTTGGCACAGCCAACTTCATGCCCTGCGATGGCAGGTATCATATATTCCCATATTTTATCATATGTTTAAATCTAAGTTATTATCTTTGATTTCATATACATAGATATGATGACCCGCCTGGTGATACAACCACAATGGCGTTTTAAGCTTTTTGCTGCAGACAACAGTATAAGATTGATGATTCAACAAAAGCATAAGTTGCGATAAGTATGCACGAAGGCATATCAACACCAAGTGTGGCAACTAGTCTATTACAAGGCAACACGGTGCCCGGATAAGATAATTGTTTTTACGCATAACATAAGGAAGCAGTAATGTAAATCGGCTTCTGTTCATGTAATAAGCTAGCTTGGCACGATGGTTGCAGGTCATCTGCGCCGCTTCAACCGATTCCCTACCCGGTGGTTGGAAATCAATAGTTGTCGATCGATTCCATTAATGCTTGGAATGCAACTTCTTCATTGATCAACACTTCAATATTAGGAGCGTAAGTATGCTTACGGATTGGAGGTATAAGGTTCTCCGCTTCAGGAATCGGTGCAGCCACTCGTTTATTTTCGCCATCATATTAGGCTTAATAGTGAGACAGATTTGCCTCTTCAGCCAATTGACAAGCCAAAGGGCGCACTTCCCGGTTTATAGCTGGAGATCCTCTTCGCTGAACTCTTCAACCCGGACAGGAAGCATTGACAACTTTTTAATGGTGTCCTAGATCAAGGTCCGTGCCGGGTTGTTGTGAGAAGCAGTGTTGATGATCCGTTGCGCACGAGTATACAGTTGTTCTATCAATGTATAAGTGGCTTTCAATTTCTTCCGCATCTGATCCCAAGTGTATCGTGTCCTGTATCATTCAAAGGGTTAATAAAGCGACAATTACATAAGAAGGCCTCATTCGTCGAAATCAAGAAGGCTTACCAAAGACAGCAGCGGTCATGGCATGCACTTGCCGCTTTACACTGGTCAGTTCATCAACCACCGGTTTGAGTGCAGCCTCAGCGTTCTCTGCCCGTTGAGTTAAAGCGGCCTTTTCAGTGGCCCAATCCGCCCGCTCCTTGTTGAAACCTTCCTTAAGATTTTCCATGACGCTTAAAGCGCTGGTTAATTCATTCTTTGCTTTGGAGGTTTCAGCTTGCTGGGATTTCAGGTTTTCTTGAAGATCAGCGATTTGATTTTCTTTCTTGCTCAGATCAGCCTACATACATATAATCATTTGATAAGGGTTAAGGTGCAGAGTTGAAGTACCAACCCCATAACAAGTTATGCCCTTGGTACATGGGGGCTAATGCATATTTTCTTTTCATCCTACAATTTCTATATAAAGTCCCAAGCTCAATACAAGTATTCAACTTGGCACTTGGGGGCTAATGCCTATTGGCGCTGTCCTTGAATAATACTGGAATTCTTATGGTATAAAAGTCCCGGTTTAACTACATTAAGTTGAACCGGCCCTTGGGGGCTACTTTCCAAAAGTACAGCTGTGTTCAGGATTATATTGGGAAGTCCCGGTTTAAGTTGACATCTTAAAACCGTCACTTGAGGGCTATTAGAGTTGACAGATTACAATGTACAAAGCAGAGAGTCATATGGAATTTACCTCATATTTGTCCTTCATCATATTTACCAGACCGGCTTCATAATCCACGGCTGGTATATTGCTGTTCAGAATAACGAAATGAAGATCTTAGGGATTGAGGCGGCATAAGTATCAAATCGGCATTCCATTTGCCTCTACCAAGCCTTGATAAATTCATCTTTTGCGATTGTGCTTGGACAAAGCGGCGAGGATTACTGGCTCGGAATGACCAAAGCGATAATAACAACATCATCATCCTTGGCCGCCGTTTACCTTTGGGGTCGTCGGTTTATCAGTATGTTTTGATGGGCTCGCTGTTTTGTTAGTCTGAACAAGATTCGTGGGTTGATTTAAAGGGCCTGTGGCGTCAACATGTGCCTCTTCAATAGTAACATCATGATCTTGCAATGGTGGGCCGTTCAGCATATCATCGTGGATGTGTTCTTCAGGATTTGGTATTTTGGTCGGTTCAGGAGCGTCGTTTTCTTACGCGCTTTGTCGAGGCGAGCTTTCTTTCTTAGCCTAGGCTTGTACGAAAGGAAAAAAGCGGATCAGTCCGATAAACATTGAAAGGATATACCAAACAGCGTTATCAGGAATATAGCTCACCCAAAGCAGCATCTTGAGTGGTGGGAGCTGGGTGGTGACGACTTCATGGGAGGAAGAATGAGAAGTCACGATAATCGGTCGGATGGATTAAGTGGTTGTGAACACAACCCGCTTTAGGATAAGCATTGATGAAACAGTTAGAGACCTCTGAGCGGCGTCTACGAACGGACTATTCGATGAAACCGGAGGAGGTAACTACGGCTTATTGTGCGGGTTAGCGATGAGCTTCATGCTGTTGTGTCTTCATAAGAAAGTTTGGTCCAAATAAGCAAGAGGATGTGAAAAATTAACTTTCCGGTTTGCCAGGATTTTTCTTTGAAGGTAAGCGGTTTGAATCGGAAGAAAGAGTGATTACCTCTACAACATCTGCGTGGTGACTTCAGCATCATCTGGCAATAATCATTATCAATAAGGCGTGTGAAAAATAAACCAAGTGAGTCAAGCTCTACCTCAAGGTCAGGTTACCCACATCATCGTCATTTGGTGGATCGGAGGAAGCGGTGGTTCTCTTTCTATGGGCGGTTTCTTCCGACTCGATCTTGGGCAGGTTGTTTTCTCGGTTTCTCTTGGGAGGCTTCTTGCTCCAAAATGGATCATCACCCTGTTTGAAAGATGTTAATATCAACAAAAGAGTACTTAAACATAGGCAGATTTCATGAAAGCATAAGATATGAGTCTTCTGGTGGCGGTTTGTTAATGGCGAGAAAAGGGGCTTGAGCGGTTTGAGTATAAGCGGTTTGATTCATTTAACATCCTCTTAACAGCCTCGATAACTTCATCATCATCAGCTGGATCTCAATATGCCGTAGGGTCTTTTACATCTTTTGTGTATTTGCACATCAAACGGGCATGAGCTTAAGGGTAGTATACTCAAGATATCGGCAGCGAGCAAGGTCAACTCCACTGTCAACCCGGTAGCCATGAAGGCCGGAGCTTGGATAGTTGAGGGGCATATTGCTTCTCTCCTTAGCGATCAGTCTTTGAGGAAGGGATGTGTGTTGATTAGCGCTCGGACGGTAACCCGGCAAAGGATTTTCTCCATCGGGAGAGGTATCTTTCTGATAAAACCATGTTGAATTCACTCTTTGGGATGGCTGTGCAGTTTGGCATGAGGGTAAGTGACCTCTTTCCTCTTTTGAATCGCCATTCCACCTAACTTCGGTGTTGGGACCGTCGATGTAAATTCGGTCTTGCGGTTTAGATGGAAGCAATCTCTGAATAATTCAACCATGGGCTCCTCTTGAAAGAACACCTCCACGAGCACTTGAAAGTGATAGATGTTGGTTCTGGAATTGGGGCCAATATCTTGTGGGCATGATTGGAAGTTGCCCAAGGCGTCCCGATAAAACTTTGAACCGGGCGGACTGAAGCCCGGGCTAGATGGTCGACAAAAAACAACCTCTCCATCTTTGGGTTACGGGTACATTCCGGGCGAGACCCTCAGTGAATAGCGTCTTTTTTGCCTAAAGCGCGGTCTTTGACTAAGTTATCGATTGAGTTTGAGTCACTTAGAAAGAACCCAGTTACTTTCATTACACTTGCTTGGCCATGGTGCAATCTGCAAAAGCGATAATACAGGTTCAAGAATATGTTGGAAGGCTATACATTGATGCATTCATTACTAAAGTTGCTTATAAACGGAGTTACGCAAGGTGGCAATACATAGCTAGGAAATCCTGGCGGTTCAACAAGGGACTAATGGTATATGCCGAGTTGTCAATTTTTCTACAAAGTTAAACCGCTGATGCGAAACATTGAAGAATCAAGATTGCGAGATGAGTGGGTGTGCGAAAACAGGTTTCATAAAATTATTTCACGAGTTTTGTATACGGAGCATGTTGAAAAGAAATAAATATTCAAGGTTCAAAGGGCGGTGCCGAATCAATGAGCAAGGATCTACGGGGAGATCTATGGCCTTGAGATGCATGAAGTGATGGCGGATGCTAAAAACTACCGCCATGCAGAACAAGGATTCTGAGACTTGACTAAGAGTTATCATATGAATAAGAAACAAGCGATGAGCAGCTGAAGAACATGAAACTCTAGAACAGATCTATGGTGAAAGATAGAAGACTTACGAGCTGAGGAAGAAATGGAAGACGCCGCGATGCTCTGGTATACTCGAGGGTGATACAGCGGCCAAGGTTGGTGCAGAAGTCGATGGCGCTGTAGACTCGAGAAGCTGGTGGCTTGAGGAAGATAAGCGAGAGAGAGCACGAAGGGGAAAAAAATGACCCTTGGTCTTGTTTATAAGGCAAGGGACATGTATGGGAGCGAAAATATAGGGGCCGCGGTTTAGGAAACGGAGTTGTCGCCTCGATTGTCGTAGATCTATTAAGCAAAAAAGGGGTATTGTGGATAGTTTTTATGACAGGTGATGTCACGCCGGTTTACGACGACCAGAGAAGATGACATCATGGCCAACCGACTACACAAAGATGCTGAAGATGAAGTTTTTTGCTAAGGATTGACATGAACCTATTCAAATCAATCTGGGGCCTAATGTTGGGGATATTACCACTGGGTGTAAACCGGCTAAGACAGGCCGGGTTAACTTCATCGATGAGTTGGTATGGTAAGGCCCAAGTAGGAGATGAGGGCTTAAGGCCCATAAGCGGGTTTAAGGCTGTAGCCGTAAACCGCGTCGATATGTAACTTGTATTGTAAGTTAGGAATAGTAGAGACCGAGCCGGATACATCTATGAACCGGCGTCGGGACTCTATGAACCGACGGGCGCCACCCATGTATATAAGGGGACGACTCGGAGGCGGTTCAAGGACAACAGACAACAACTCGAGACTTAGGCGAAGCTTCTTTGCTCCCTAGTCATCAAACCCCCATCAATTCCATCACAACTAGGCGTAAGATTTTACCTTCATCGAAGGGCGAACTAGTATAAACTCTCTTGCGTCCTTGTGTCCGCTAACCCCTTCAAGCTAACCCGTGTAATGGCCCCACGACTAAGTCCTTTCATGAAGACATCTGCCGTGACAAAACCCACGACGGAAGATATCACAACACAACTCTAAAATAAAATAAGTCATACAAGAATCATAATACAAGCCGGAGGGCCTCGAGGGCACGAATACAAGTGCTCGATCATAGATGAGTCGGTGGAAGCAACAATATCTAGTCTGGACATAAGTTAAACAAGTTGCCATAAGATGACTAGCACAAACTGGGATCAGATCGAAAGAGCGCAAGCCTCCTGCAGGATCCTCTAAACTACTCTTGAGTGCGTAAATCGTTGGCCTACCGTAGTAGTAGGCACCTCCGGTGTAGTAGAATTAAATGCGTTGTGATGGCGTCGGCTCACAGGCTCCGGCATCTGGTTGCGACAACCAGGAAGAAAGGAAAAGGGAAAAGGGGAGCAAAGCAACCGTGAGTACTCATCAAAGTACTGCAAGCAAGGATCTACACTACATATGCATGGGTATCTATGTAAGCAGGCAATATCGATGGATGAACTGCGAAAGCGAATAAGAGGGGTAGCTAGTCACAGTAGAAGACTAAACCAGGAAGCCTCCATCTTCTGACATGTAGAAGAGAGTAGATGGTAAGTTCACCAAGTATCATCGCATAGGATAATCCTACCCGGTGATTCTCACCTCGTCGCCCTTTGAGAGAGTGATCACGGGGTTGTATCTGGCACTTGAAAGGGTGTGTTTTATTAAGTATCCGGTTCCTATTTCCCGTTTTCACATAGATGAATCGGAGGGGAAAAGTTGCGTGTTTGCTATGCTAGGGATGTGTGGCTGACGAACAGGCTGCGTATCCGGATTCGTCTCGTCGTTCTGAGCAACTTTCATGTACAAAGTATTTGAAGGAAATATGCCCTAGAGGCAATAATAAAGTTATTATTTATTTCCTTATATCATGATAAATGTTTATTATTCATGCTAGAATTGTATTAACCGGAAACATGATACATGTGTGAATACATAGACAAACAGAGTGTCACTAGTATGCCTCTACTTGACTAGCTCATTGATCAAAGATGGTTATGTTTCCTAGCCATAGACAAAGATTTGTCATTTGATTAACAGAATCACATCATTAGGAGAATGATGTGATTGACTTGACGCGCGGTCCCATTCCATTAGCTTAACACTTGATCGTTTAGTATGTTGCTATTGCTTTCTTCATGACTTATACATGTTCCTATGACTATGAGATTATGCAACTCCGTTTACGGAGGAACACTCTGTGCTACCAAGCGTCAAAAGCGTAACGGGTGATTATAAAGGTGCTCTGAGGTGTCTCGAAGGTACTTGTTGGGTTGGCGTATTTGAGATTAGGATTTGTCCTCCGATTGTGAAGAGGTATCTCTGGGCCCACTCGGTAATGCACATCACTTAAGCCTTGCAAGCATTGCAACTAATGAGTTAGTTGTGGGATGATGTATTATAGAGCGAGTAAAGAGATTTCTTTGGTAGCAGATTGAACTAGGTATTGAGATACCGCGATCGAATCTCGGGCAAGTGTATACCGATGACAAAGGAACAACATATGTTGTTATGTGGTTTGGTGATAAAGATCTTCGTAGAATATGTAGAAGCCAATATGAGCATCGAGGTTCCGCTATTGGTTATGGATCGAAAGCGTGTCTCGGTCATGTCTACATAGTTCTCGAACCGTAGGGGTTCACGCAACAAAGTTCGATGGCGGTTATATTATGAGTTTATGTATTTTGATGTACGAAGGTAGTTGAGTCTCGGATGTGATCCGCGGACATAACGAGGAGTCTCGAAATGGTCGAGACATAAAGATTGATATATTGGACGACTATATTCGGACACGGAATGAGTACCGGGGTTATCGGATATATCTGAAGTCTTTGGGGTTACGGAACCCCGGAGGTTAATGGGCCTCATGGGCCCAAGTGGTGGAAGAGGAGAGGCAGCCAAGGGGCGGCAGCCCTCACCCCGTCCGGGTGGACAGAGGAGGCGGCGCCCCCTCCTTTCCCTCTCTCTCCCTCCCTCTCCTACTCCAACATGGAAGGGGAGTCCTACTCTGGTGGGAGTAGGACTCCTCATGGGCGCCAAGTGTGGCGCCCCTCCCCTCCTCCACTCCTTTATATCACGGGAGGAGGCACCCCTAGAGACACAACAATTGATCCCTTGGATCTCTTAGCCGTGTCACGGTGCCCCCTCCACCATAATCCACCTCGGTCATATCGTGGCGATGCTTGGCGAAGCCCTGCGTCGGTAGAACATCATCATCATCCTGCGCCGTCAGGCTGGCGGAACTCTCCTCAAAGCTCGGCTGGATCGGAGTTCGAGGGCGTCATCGAGTTAAACATGTCTTGAACTTCGGAGGTGCCGTGCGTTGGTACTTGATCGGTCGGATCATGAAGGCGTGCGACTACATCAACGCGTTGTGCTAACACTTCGCTTCGGTCTCACGAGTGCGTGGACACACTCTCCTCTCGTTGTTATGCATCACCATGATCTTGCGTGTGCACGAGGATTTTTTGAAATTACTCGTTCCCCCAGCAGTATTTTCATCAGAGTTGTGGATTATTCTATATTAATTTTTAAAAGTTTAATAATTTACTAGAATTAATAGAATTAATTTAATTCTAAATGCATTTATGATGTCATCATGACATGAGCGGTCGACTTTGACCTTTGACGATCAAGGCGGCGGGTGGGTCCCGCTTGTCTTTAATTAATTAATTAATTAATTAATACTTTTATTTTTAATTTTTAATTCTTTTTTTTTTTACATTTTCGTTCTGGGGGCATGGGGCCCGAATGGCAGTGGCTCATCTAGCCTATCGGGCGCTGGGCGCGTGGCTAATGGGCATAGCCGAGCAGGCGCATGCAGGAGACCCTGAGCACGCTTGAACCGCCGTGGCCAGGCCAAGGGAGGCGGCGGAGGGGTGGCCGCAGACCGGCTGGGCAGAGTGGGCGCAGGGGGCACGACTGGAGGTGGTGGTGGCAGGGGAAGGCGCTCGGTGGCGAGGCCAGGGGTGGAGCGGCGTGTGCGGTCGCGGGCAGAGGCTGCCGTCGACGCCAGCAGCGGAGGGAGGCAAGCGAGGCATGACGCGGGTCCGACCAGACGGAGCAGGGCGGAGGCCACCTCGGCCGGGTGCCGCGAGGCGCGTGATGGCGCCGCAGAACAGCGAGCATGGCTGCGGCGGCAACATCTGTGAGCGCATCTGCAGCGTCTTGGCGTGAAGTGCACTGTGCCGTCGGCGCGCCGGTGTCTTGGCGGGCGGGCAGAAGGAGAAGGAGGGGGCCTCACGGCGTAGCTGTAGGAGTGCAGGCAGCGGGGGCTCGGGGAGGAAGATGGGGGCAGCGGTGGCGCGGTGAGGGAGGCGTCGAGCCGAGCGGCGAGATCGGCGGCGGGTCGAGGCCGCGACTTCAGTGGGCTGGTGGCCAAGCTCCAGCGTCGGGGCATTCGCAGTGAGGCGGGGGCGTCCGACAAGGGGCCCAGCGTAGTGGCCATGAGGATCGGCAAGGCGTCGGGCGATGCCCCGATCTAGATCGGATCAGGAGGAGGAGTGAGGGGATCGTGGGAGTGGGGCGACCGGTTAGGGTTTCAGGAAGGAGTGAGGTTAAGGGGCAATGGGGTGGGACGGCCTGGCCAGTGGGCTGGCCGGCTGGGCCGGTTGGCCTAGTGGGGGAGTTTTTTCTTTTCCCTTTTTGTAAAAGTTTTTGTTTTTATTTATTTTCTGTTTATTAGTTTTCTATTTTATTTTCTATATATTTTTGTTTTATAAAATATATAAGTAGTACCTAAATTAGTGTTTTAAAATACTCCAATGCCACAAAACGTTTGGATGACAAAATAAAACAATTTAGTATTTTATTAATTGTAAAGGCATTTAATTAATTGTTTTTACTCTGTCTTATTTATTTTAGAGTAGCTAAACACTATATAAAGTTTGGTTTCTTCACCATAATTACTTATGCATTATTTGGCACAACCCGAACATTTTGGTTTTAATATTTGAAAAAATTTATTGTTTGCCTTTAACTAAATTTGGAATTTGTTTTGTTTTTTTAACTATCAAGAGTTTATCAACAATAACCGAGGTGACATGGCATCATTAGCGGGGGATCACTGTAGTTTAATTATCCGGGCATCACAATTCTCCTCCACTACAAGAAATCTCGTCCCGAGATTTAAGAGGTAGAGTAAGGGGAAAAGATTTGGATGTGAAATCCTAACGGATCTTCTCGTTCTTGGTTGTTCTTCTCGAAGAAGTTGATCCCTTTCATTGGTGTCTTCATTTCTCTGCTTTAGGTCATCATTATGAAGTCGTCATCCTTTCTTCAAGGGTTCCATCGTACTTACGAATAGGTAACGAGGCAGATTGGCAACAACAGAATGCTATAAGGGTAATAATCTGGGATTAACCCATGAATGAGCATATGAGTACCTCTCGAGTTTGAACAAATAAAACACATCGAGAGTAAAGTTCGAAGGTAAAATAAGAAGTTTCAAGCAGCCAGGCAATCGTTCTATGCCTAGTCAGAAGGTGAAATGGTTTCAGTGCAACACGAATAAGTATTGCGTCTGATACTAGAATAGATCACTAGGAATGTGGCTCGTGAGTTGCATACGAAGCCAAGCTCAAGGAATATCTTTGGCAATAGGATCTACAAGAGTGTCAGGTTTCGATCCTGTGGAACTGTGGGTTATGGGCCCACCATGTGGGTTAATAGTAGGAAGAAGCGAGAGGCGTCTCGGCGTGATCATGTAAGCAAGGCATGTCGGGAGGGTAGCACATCGATTATGTCGGCAACATCAATCGGTACCAAGGGTGAGGGACAAAGAGAACCATTTTCCTGCTTTCGTTGAGCAGAGCGGACCAATAGGAAAGTTCTCGTCCATCGGTGGCTACGGAATATCATCAACAATAATGTGAGGTCTTATTGATGAGTAGTACACCGAGGTGTTTACATAGCGGTGAGTTATTACTGCTTAGATCATATAGATCACAAAAGCGTTAAACCAACCATGGAAAGGAATATATGATTATCAGATTAAATAGAACAATGGAAAGGAAAATGGGTTTAAACACATATTTCAAGGGTATATCCTTCCCAAGGACAACCAGAGCATGATATCCATGATAGAATAGAAGGTAGAAAACCATTTAGGTAAGGGGAGAGGAATTTCATGACGTTACCCATACAATGGTGTTTGGATAATAGAACAAGAAAAATTAAGCATTGCGCTTCAAATGTTCTTATGGAAGACCGGAGTATCACAAACATGCTTCGATATAGCACTGACATGGTCATCAAGTAAGGGTCAGATCTTTGACACACATGTAGAATAAGTCTTACAATTTCCTCATGGAAGAATGGATAACCTTGCTAAAAAGGATACTATAACAGTAGGTCTTACGTCCAGGTGTGCTAGGCATGAATCTCCTTACCGGGTCAAATAAGGACCAACATTATGACTCTTGGAAAATGGTCCAACCATCATATCGGGCCGAGATTCAGATCTGATTGGGGTCAGGATACCTCAGACTTAGGATGCCTGAGATAAAAAGGTGCGACACGAATTGACGAGAAGACCTCATAATATTCTCGGGGAATGAACTATAGAAGCAAGTTACAAAACAAAAGTTCATCATTAACCAAGGAGAAAATGAGGATGTGGCCGATGGAGTCAGCGACAATTTATTGAGATTTCCAAAAAGATGGATTTCCATAATTATGCGGACAAGGAGATAACATTTGTTAGATCTGATGATATAATGATGTATGCTCATGGGAAACATACACAATTAAACATTGGTTGAAAGGTGCACCCGAAATATGGGCTTAGGTAGCATGGTCGAGGGTAGAATGGCGTTTCAATAACCAACGGTCTAAGACTGAACTGTAGACCATTAACTTCAAAGTAATAAGGTTGCTAGAAATACAGAATCCAAGCAGCATCGTTCGCTTGTTGATATTCCCGGTTAGTCAATACGGGGACCAAGAAAGAATGGTGCATGCGAGAAGTATCTCTATACCAAGAATTATTAAGAGGTGGAGCAATCCTTGCATCATCCTTGAAATAAAGGAGAGCAATACTTCAAGGTAGAACATAATACAAACCGGATAGCAAGTTGCATCCATAACACGAACAAATTTGTGATGAAAGAAGGTAACGATGTTGTCGATGGTAACTCAAATTACCAAGGGACGAGGATGGCACTTACCATCATGAATTTATTTGATATCCTGGAAGGAATCAAAATGTTGATGATGATCATGACAAATTTTGTCGAGAGGCTCCACGAAGATGTAATCGATCAGTGACGCCATCAATCCAAGGGAATGGTGAAGCAAAAGGCTATTATTAACATAGATAAGATGTCATCTCGGGATTCAGAGTTGCCTCTCAAGACAAACAATATGATGGAGAAAGTTTGATGTAAGCTTAGAGCACTGTCGGGATTATATCCCGGGGATGAAGGACATAGGTAGAATGGTCAAGCAGTCAGCCTGACGATGATGATGTAGTCAATCAGCTGGGAATGACATAATCGAGTACAAACTCGTAAGCAATGAAGATTACTAATAGTTGTGGAATCACAGTGTGGACTCAATTCAGTTGTCGGTGTCCTTGAGGGGTTCTAACAACTCAGAATCCGTTGGAAAAATGGAATTGGCAGAATATTAGTTGATGAAGAACTCATAAGAAGTTATGTAGTTCGATGGTATTCTCGAGATACCAGAGGGTAATACTCGAAGGCAGACCAGGATAGAAACTGAACTGGAGTGTTGACTTGCAATAGGAGATACTTTAATTTTGTCATAATAGACGAGGCAATGGAATGGTTTACTTTTAGATGTATTGAATAAGGTTAGCATGGTCAAAACCATAGCTGCAAGGGATCCAATTTACTACACCGGAAGAATTACTCGAATGATTAAATATTCTTGCAAGAAGCTTTCATGATAAGTTCCACATCATGCCCGTGGGCATGAACACAAATGTTCAAGGTCGACTCCCACTTCCTCAATGCATAACCTTCCATTCACCTCTCATATTTCAAAAATGACATTAGTTGTTGAAAGTTTTACGTGGTGCAATACCAGATAAGTATGACCCGTGAAATCTTTCGGGTTTACACAGATTAGGGAAGGTGTTGGTTCAACCCATCGGGGCATCTTAGGAACATATACCACACAGAGTAAATAATACAAGATCTAAAGTAGAGTATGGTTACCAAATCAGAGGATACAAATTACCAAAGGCATTATATACCCATGGAAAGGCTCACAAGGTTACTGAATATGAAGGACACTGTCAGATAATAATCCAACAAGAGGTCCAGTGGTCTACAGCGGAGCTGATGTGAGTATCGATATTCTATCAAAGGAAGAAGGAATGCAAGTGCATCGGATTATAGAAACAATGACTAACTCAAAGCTTAAATGCAAAGGAATTATGAATTCCAAGACAAGGATCGAAGCAATGCTATGATTAGGGATGGATAGGTTGAATAGCCTTAGGGGTACAATCGATGGCAATTTGATTGGTCGAGATCCAGCTCATGTATGGAATGACGTCTAAATTGGAAGGATAAATTCCAGGGAACAACTGATGATTGTGTGCATTCACACACAAGTTGAATCAAAAGGATCAGAATGACAATCACAAAGGTTTTTAAAGTAAATTGCTAGACCAAAGGAATTAACCGGAATGCAAGTATGCAAGAATTCCCAGAACAATAGGCTATTGAGGATTTTCGAAAGATCAAATAGTATTTTGAAGTCTTTTGCAGAACACAAGAACGATTGGGAATGAGTGGATACACGATAAGTGCGAGGAATTATCCGTGTCGTATTTACTGACAAGGAACTACAAAGGCAGTGGTACAAAGGATTCTTAAGAGTCGGAGAGCAATTCGATGCATCTTGTAGTAACAAGAGAAACTTCGAGTAATTGTATGAACAACAAGTGTATGTCGTTATCCATATGGATATATCGGTAATAGGGAATGGAAAAGCGCAGAGGGCACCGGGTCTCGGGAATGATCAAGAGTATCTTCAAAATCTTACGTGCGATGGCGATCATCTATGATAAGGGCTCTCGGGAGAAGTAATTACGAGAACCTAGATTCAGATTTAGTAAAACCATTTAAACCAAATAGTAGAGAGATCAGTGTCCCGGAGTAAGAATCAGGAGTAAAAAGATCCTAATACCACCCAATGGTGGCGTGGGCCGTAAGACACACAACCATGTTAGTAAAAGTTTTGCAATGTCTAGACTCGACTTGGCCAAGGAGTGTGGAAGGGGATTCCTACAAGTAGTGGCTCGATACCAACTTGTGGCGCCCTGATTCAATCATACACTAATCATACTGCATAGCATTAATACGATCAAGATCGAGGGACTCACGGGAAGATATCGAACACAACTCCAAAAATAAAATAAGTCATACAAGCATCATAATACAAGCCAGGGGCCTCGAGGGCTCGAATACAAGTGCTCGATCATAGACGAGTCAACGGAAGAAACAATACCTGAGTACAGACATAAGTTAAACAAGTTTCCATAAGATGGCTAGCACAAACTGGGATACAGATCGAAAGAGGCGCATGCCTCTTGCCTGGGATCCTCCTAAACTACTCCTGGTCATCGTCAGTGGCACACTTGCGTAGTAGTAGGCACCTCCGGTGTAGTAGGAGCCATCATCGACGATGGCGTCGGCTCTGGGCTCCGGCATCTGGTTGCGACAACCGGGAAGAAAGGAAAAAAGGGAAAGGGGAGCAAAGCAACCGTGAGTACTCATCAAAGTACTGCAAGCAAGGATCTACACTACATATGCATGGGTATATGTGTAAAGGGGCAATATCGGTGGAGTGAACTACAGAAAGCCAGAATAAGAGGGGGGTAGCTAGTGCTGTCGAAGACTACCCTTCTGGCAGCCTCCATCTTGCAGCATGTAGAAGAGAGTAGATGGTCAGTTCACCAAGTATCATCGCATAGCATAATCCTACCCGACGATTCTCTCCTCGTCGCCCTGTGAGAGAGTGATCACCAGGTTGTATCTGGCACTTGAAAGGGTGTGTCTTATTAAGTATCCGATTCTAGTTGTCATAAGGTCAAGGTACAACTCCAAGTCGTCCTGTTACCGAAGATCACGACTATTCGAATAGATAAACTTCCCTGCAGGGGTGCACCACATTACCCAACACACTCGATCCCATTTGGCCGGACACACTTTCCTGGGTCATGCCCGGCCTCAGAAGATCAACACGTCGCCGCCCCACCTAGGCACAACAGAGAGGCCAGCACGCCGGTCTAAATCCTATGCGTGCAGGGGTCTGGGACCATGGCCCATTGCACACCTGCACGTTGCGTGGGCGGCCGAAGAGCAGACCTAGCAACCTCCATTTCAAAGGAAGTTGTGTTACGGTCCGACCAGTAGCGCGCCCTTCGATCGGCCGCGTCCACGAAGGCTTCGGCTGATACCACGATGTCGAGTGCCCATAACTGTTCCCGCGTAGCTGGTTAGTGCATATAGGCCAGTGGCTAGACTCAGATCAAATACCAAGATCTCGTTAAGCGTGTTTGAGGGAGTCCCGGATTAGGGGGTGTCCGGATTGGTGGACTACCATCATCGGCCGGACTATCATCGGCCGGACTATCATCATCAACCGGACTCCAAGACTAGAAGATACAAGATTGAAGACTTCACCCCGTGTCCGGATGAGACTTTCCTTGGCGTGGAAGGCAAGCTTGGTGATACGGATATGTAGATCTCCTACCATTGTAACCGACTCTATGTAACCCTAGCCCTCTCCGATGTCTATATAAACCGGATGGCTCTAGTCCGTAGGACGACAATCACAACAACCCTTACAATCATACCATAGGCTAGCATCTAGGGTGTAGCCACCTTGATCTCGTGGTAGATCCACTCTTGTAAACATCCACAATATCAATATCAATCAAGCAGGACGTAGGGTTTTACCTCCATCAAGAGGGACCGAACCTGGGTAAACATCGTGTCCCTTGTCTCTGTTACCATCCGCCTAGGCGCAGATTCGGGACCCCTACCGAGATCCGCGGTTTGACACCGACATTGGTGCTTTCATGGAGAATTCCTGCGTGTCGTCACCGATAGGCGTGATGGCCTCTTCAATCGATAACGGCGCAATCCTGGGTGAGACCTTTCTCCCGGACAGATCTTAGTATTTGGCTGCCGCGCTGGGCCAACTCCTTGGCCATCTGGAGCAGATCGAAAGCTCGCCCCTGGCGTCGGGTCAGGTTTGGAAGCCTAAACTTCACGGCCGATATCGCGGGGACTTGATCCTCGATGGATCTGAGCCACCCGGCGTGCTGCGCTGTCACGATGGGCATGACCTAACTCTGCCGCGGACAGCCCATTGGAGGCTGCTGCGAATCCGCTCCGACTCATAGTTGGAGCCGATCGCTCGAATCGAGGGCGGATGGCTGGACACTTTGCCTCGGGAGCCGCAATTCCTCTGGCGATGGAGCGAACACTTACCTTGTCCCACATAAAGCCCATGACTCCAAGGTGCGGACTCCTGCGGACTCGAACCTCCTGCGCCCGCTTGATCGAATCCGATTGGCGCCGATCATGGAATTCACCGCTGCGGACATCTTTTATTTTCGCCCTTGGCGATATCATAAATTCATTGAAGCATATCTCGCTATCCGGAGAGCCCTGGCGAACTACGGCCAGGATGGTTAGGACAGCGGATGACGAAGAAATTCAGATCCACCACCACCCACTTCGTAGCCACCGTCGGCGATTTAACCGACATACTCGACTACGACTCCGAAGACATCGGCGGTATGGGCGGCGATGCGAAGACTCCCAGAACCGGTGCCTACGAACCTTTGGAAGACCACCTCGTCATACGACATATACATGGTGGACACCCGAAGAAGCGATAATGAGGAACAACGGACGCGGCGAGAGGATAATCTGGCCGATAAAGAACCAAAAGCGGCGACATAAGCGCGCCCTAAGTCCGCCTCGATCAAAGCAGCCTTCCTAACGAACCAGCGATAGAGCAGGGCAAGCCAGCGAGACGACGAACAGGACAAGCGGATAATCAACCCCTTCACGGAGCAATCAACAGTCCGGCCACAACACGAGCATAAGAACATCGCAAAAAACTAGTCGCCTTTGCAAGAAGTTTGAAGAAGGCGAAGCGGAAGCTCAAAACAGCGAAGACACGCTCGAGAATGAAGTAGAGCAAAGTATTCAAGACCGCGAACAAATATGGCAATGGCCATCAAACTAAGAGCTACCCATAGCGCAAGTGGCTGCCAGAATTTGACGAGGAAGCCATCGAGCCTTCACAGTCAAAAAATAAAGAGGCCGCCTGGCCGGATAGACGGCCAGATGATAGGCCCAAAGCGACAAGCGGGGCTGCACACAAGCCGAATTATAATCCTGGTAAAACGGACGGCCCAACTAGGTCCATCTACGGGCCAAAAAAGAGGACCCCAGGAAGTAACACACCACGACAAGTGTTTGAAGACAGCGGCACACCCAAATCTGAGGCGCACACCCGCATATGTTTCACCGATGAGGTCTTTGGATCATAATTTCCAGCGAGGGTTTAAACCCATAAACATAGAGGCATATGATGGCTAACAGACCCGGATGCGGATAGAAGACTACATACTACACATACACATGGATAGAGAGATGATCTCACGCCATAAAATATCTACCCTCAAGCTCAAAGGGCCAGCTCGGCATTGGCTCAAAAGCCCCCGAAAACACTGTTGGAAGTTGGGAAGAGCTTGAGGGCGCATTTAGAAACAAATTTTCAAGGGACTTATGTCCGCCCTCCGGATCTTGACGATCTGAGTCATATAACCCAACAACCCGGAGAGTCGGTAGCAAATCTGGAACAGGTTCCTTACCAAAAGAACCAAATAGTCATTGTCCGGACGCGGAAGCCTTAGCAGCTTTTAAACACAACATCCGAGGGCGAATGGCTGCTTGGACACCTCGGCCAAGAGAAGCCAAGAACAATGGCCGCGCTAACAAGCCTCATGATGCGCTTTTGCGCAGGAGAAGACAACTGGCTAGCAAGATGCAGCACCAGCGACTCGAGTACATCCGAGATCAGAGATGGAAATGGAAAGTCATGGCGCAGGAAAGATCAGCGCCGGAATAAAGAAAAAAGCCCACAAGGCACGGCGGTCAACGCCGGATTCAAAAGCTCATGGCCGGACAATAAAACACGGCCTCTTAAGGACAACGAGGCGAGCTATCAAATTTAAACAAAATTTTAGATTGGATATGTCAAATCCACTGATACCCGGAAGGCGCAACCACACCAACCGAAATTGTTCGGTTTTAAACAGTCCGGCAGACTTAATGCGGACACAAGAACTCGATCATGGCGAGGACAATGGCGAGCCCCACCGGTGAGCACCGGAAGTCAAAGGACTTTCCCTCGAGAGGTCAAAACAGTAAACTTGCTTCACGTGATAACACGGAAAGCCAACACGGCTTTTCGCCAAGACAAGTGTCGGACGATCCACCCAGTGGACCAAGGTTGGATGTCAAAACCAATCACTTTCGACCATCGGATTAGTCCGAAGTATCCGGGCGTAGGATAGACTGCCACGATATCGGATCCCATAAATGAGGCGGACTGCAATTAGCGCGGCGTTGATGGGCGGCGGCGATGACTTAAACCTGCTATATCCGGACACAATCCGCAAGTGGGGATAGACCCTATTACAATTGGCATAGCGCACTTCCTTCAAAGGGTGGCGCCGGGCCCTTAAGCCAGCTATCAAGCACCCTGGGCGGGAAGCTCTCGTCGCTTCAATACAATACAACATTCCGCGTCTCTTACGCAAATGCCCGGTCCACGTGGCATCGTTTCATCATAAGGTCGCGGAGACCCGGACACGGCTGGGCGAGTCGGAATAAATAAGCTAGGGCTACCTAGCCGCACACCTTCACAAGGGTTTGCGCATATAAGCCATAATGAGCTAGCACAGGCTCAGCTTTCTTACTCTATATTTCAATTTTATGCACTTTCTCGCGATTTCTTTTCCAACCAAGTTCTTCTCTTTTTTGAGATGAATAGCGTGCACCCGTCGAGGATGTAGCTGCGCGGAGACCGGCAGTGAGGCGTGCGGTAAGGACCCGTTGCAAGGACTCTTTTCGGACTAAGACCCTCGTAAACCTTTCTTCTGTCTCTTGTTGCTATAATCCCTGGTTTATCATTATAACCAGAGTGGAGACTGGCGTTTGGCATCGGCGGCGCCCGAAGAACCTGCCGTACACGGACACAAGGGGCTTAGGGCTTTGTTTTGCCCGCTATTATAAAGACCGAACACCTTGGGAGTGTTCGGCGTCTCGAGTTAGGCCTTATATGCATCAGCTCCGAATCATGTCTTGGGTCAAATGTTGGGTTTGCCGGCTCACGTGTTTTGCTGCCTTCGCTCCGTATCATCGGCTAACGGCTCCGGAGAACTCTGCGATTGTGCCCCGGTTAATTTGGCGAGCACCTCGATGAAAGCGGCGGCTGGCTTGTCATGATACAGCGAGACTGGTCAACCACTCGATCGACCTTGGGAATGTTTAGATTCCTCCGCTTGACGACGGGCGTTTCGGCCAGGCACATCTGGCGCCCAATTGGAGAGCACGGTGCCCCAGGGGCTATGTCGTAGCCCCACCCTCGAACTCCATGGCTAAGTGAAAGTGATAAAGCATTATAGTCCGGTTGCCTCGTTTGCTCGCTACCACCTCCTTTACAGGACCGAGGCGTCCGGATTAAGTGTGAAAGCGCTATTTTTTGCGAACACCCCGCACCTTGTGCGTGGGGGCTGAAACCGACACTGCCATCTTCGGGTTATAAATATGTATACATGAGCGGCGCAAAGGAGATATTCTATTACTTGAGCGCACAAGTATAAAAGGCGCTTACATCATAAATATTATTTTACATCATATAAGCGTTCATTGAGCGTAACATTTTTAACACCGCGACTCTATTACACGAGCACTAGGCAACACCGCCAAAATAGTGCTTGGCGGGTAGCCGGTTATTATCCGAACCGAAGTCGCATACAATGGTGGCATCCATCTCTGTCAATGTGTCTTCACATGGCGGCGCCATCCCGCACCCTCTATGCAGGCCGACCGCTTCATCGCCTTGATATGCGGCACCGCCCCAAGAAATTGCTGCAATAAGCCAAAGTAACTCTTGGTGAGGCCTATCCGGCGGATATGGGTCACTATATCCGCCATAGCAAGCCGGACAACCTATTTAGCTCAACCCACTCAATAGCGATCGATCGTGAAGTGAGCGCTCCGGACTGTGGAATTGAGACCAAAACAGCTCTTCCGTCGGTGATCCTACGGCGAAAATGCTGGCAGCAAGTGCCGCTTTTCGCTGCTAAGTCCATATAAGGTCCTCCGGACACCACAGTTAGCCCAGCTGAGCATATTTTGGATCCGTGAACCATCGGCGCAGCGAAAAGGCTTGCCAGCTACAATCTCCCCGGCTGGCGCAGCTCTTCCTTCATAGCCCGCATTGCAGGCGGGCATTCTTAACCGGCGGTGGCCTTCGCAGGTCTTCTTGCCCGCTAAGCGCTCCTTCCCAAAAGCCTCATTGCGGTCGGTAGCCTCTTTTAACTTCACAGCCATTTCGGCTATCTCTTCCTGCTCGGCGGTGTGCGGCCCTTCGGCCGCTAACTCCTCGGCTGCCTTGAGGCTGCCGCATTACTCCTCGGCCTGCTCCTTGGCTTGAGCAAGTTCGGCCGAAGACTCTCCACAACAGCGGCACTATCGCATTTCACGCACACATTGTAAGGAGTTGGCTTGGCTCCCTTACCACGTGACCGCGTGATAACACTTACCTTGCGACTCATCAAGTCGCTTTGTTGATCAGCGCGATGTCTTCATCCTCCACATCGAGTTGCCGCTTTAGTTCAGCAACTCCATCAGTCCGGCTGGCCCCGGACGACCCGCCACCTGCATTGGCACGGCGGAATTTAAACCTGCGATTTTGATCCTCGACGCGCTGTCGATATCGACAACCTCTTGAGTCTCGGGGCTACTATCTATCTGAGGCGCATTCTATATGCAAAACTGTTAAAAGGTGTGTCATTTTCGTACCTCAAATCCCTTGATAAAGTCTGACGGCATCATGCAACCGCCTTGGTGAGACGAAATCCTTTCAATCACCATGCTCATCAATGCGTGCTGATATTACGAGATAAGCGCCTTCTCAAGCAGATCCTTCACCGTACACTAGTTGGTGCCGAACTATCAACTTCGCCACACGGGGAGCTCCCTCCGTGGCGACACTTGAGGCTCGTCCGCCCTATCCAACGGCAGCCGGACGAGGCGTCTCGCTCTCTATCATCTCGGACGAAGGTCCCCGAACGCAGCTCATCTTGAAGGGCGGAGATCAAACTACAAGGTAAAAACTTTAGTTATCCTCAAAAGCACAAATAGGGATGTCCTTATTATAAAACTCCTTTCTTTCTACTTACGGCTCGTTGGAGGGCTAGCTCATTAAGGGAGATTGTGCGGCGGGGCCTCCCGGACGCAGGACCCTCCGGCGAAATTTCTTCCCGTTTGGGGCTTTTTCCAGGTCCTCGGAGGCAGTCCTCTTCTCCCCTTGGTAGGAGGGATTCTCGATCCCCCCTCGTTCAAGATCCTCCTCAGGCGAGGCAGTAGCTTTCCTGCTTTCCCCTTCGCCTTCCTCCAAAGGCGCAACCTCAAGCATCCAGACCAGCACGGGATCCGGCGCGGTCTCGGGGCGGGGGGCCGGACACCGTATTAATTTTGCTTCCGCTATCCACTCCTGTGTAGAAGGAGATTGGTCATATGGCGGATCATCGAAAACAAACAAGCGGTATGTCCGGACTTGGAACTACTTACTTGAGTATCAAGGCGATTGCAGCTTAGTCCAGCATCCTCGGTCAATTCGGACGCACCTCTTGCGATCCGAAGAATAAGTTATACATCTCCAAGGTGTCATACCCATGAAGTGTTGAAGAATCCGTGGGCCCTCGGTTGAACTCCCATAGCCGGAGAGGGCGGCGTTTGCGAGGCAGGAGGCGCCTAATTAGCATAACCTGCATCACCACCACCATATCGATCTCCCTCGTTAGGAGATCTTGAATCCGACCCTGCAGTAGGGGCACGTCCTTTGGCGGCCCCAGTTGAGCCTTGGTTGACCCACGATATCAATCGTCGTGGAGGTCCCAGGCGGAATAGGGAGGCGGCTTTGTCTGCGGCCCCTCGGAGCGGTAATATAGAACCACTCTTGCTGCCACAGGTCGAGCTCCTCTTGGAAGGAGCAGCGGGCCCCACGGGCATCGGCCCTCCTACTTATGGCCGCCCGCCACACTCCGCTTAGCGCCCTCGATCATCTTGGCGCCACATTGAAGGTCTTCAGCCACAGGCGAAGTGAGGGGTGACGCGGAGGAAAACCATGAGCGACAATAAATGCGGAGATATGGAGGATGGACTCGGAGCCAAATCGTGGAATTCCAACCCATAGTAAAACATGAGCCCTCTCACAAAAGGATCCATCGGGAAGCCTAAACCCCGGCGGAGGTGGGAAACAAAGATGACATACTCGCCGGGCTCGGGGGTGGGGATGGCCTGCCCTTGGCAGCAACCTGTCTGAAATCTCGTAAGGCAGGTACTTGGCCTCCCGGCTCAAAGCCGTCCTCCTCCATAACGGAGGAGGGCATCCACCGGCCCTGGAGGTCGGAACCGGACATCGTTGAAGGTCCAAAGCGCTCGAGCTCTAGGTGCTGGAACTTGGAGCGTGGAGAGGATTCGATGGAAGATTGAAGAAAAAGAAACGAGCCTTGGTCCCGTTATAAAGAGATAGGATACCAAGAGCCGTCCCCGTGGCCGTTTGGGACTCGTCTTCGATAGAGGGGGCGTGGCGAATGGACACGGTTGGGTTACCCAAGCCCGTATTGATGAGAATCCCGGATTAAGGGGAAACACGATCTCTGCTTCGACAAGACGTGCCAAGGAAACCGCTTCGCTAAATGCGCTAAGGTGGTAAAGTAAAAAACAATTTGAGTAATGGCTTGGTAGTGGTGTGACGTCATGCCACGGAAAACGTCAGCAGTTTGAACTCGCGCATATATTATTATTCTCTCTACGGTGGAATGTGGAATTTATTTTGCAGAGCCGGACACTATCCTGGTGTTCACAATCTTCTATCATTTGGAGGAGGAACCCGCCTTGCAATTCCAAGCAATATACGCCGGACTTATCGTCATTGAAGCCTGGTTAGGGGGCTCTTGAGGAGTCCGGATTAGGGTGTCGGATTTCGGACTACCATCATCGGCGGACTATCATCGGCGGACTATCATCATCAACGGACTCCAAGACTATGAAGATACAAGATTGAAGACTTCACCCGTGTCCGGATGGGACTTTCCTTGGCGTGGAAGGCAAGCTTGGCGATCTGGATATGTAGATTTCCTACCATTGTAACCGACTCTATGTAACCCTAGTCCTCTCCGGTGTCTATATAAACGGATGGCTCTAGTCCGTGGGGCGACAATCCTAACAACCCTTACAATCATACCATAGGCTAGCTTCTAGGGTTTAGCCTCCTTGATCTCGTGGTAGATCCACTCTTGTAAACATCCACAATATCAATATCAATCAAGCAGGACGTAGGGTTTTACCTCCATCAAGAGGGCCCGAACCTGGGTTAACATCGTGTCCCTTGTCTCCTGTTACCATCCGCCTAGACGCACAGTTCGGAACCCCCTACCCGAGATCCGCCGGTTTTGACACCGACAGTGTTATTTTAAAGTAACCGCGGACGCCGACCAGGGCCGGGCCCACCTCTCTCCTAGGTGGTCTCAACCTGCCCTGTCACTCCTGAAAGTGCAACTATCCCTAGGTGGTTTTGGTAATTCCTAACAACATATAGCTCATTGAGCTAACATCATTCCAAGATGAATATTTCAGGAAAAGCTCAATGGATGGCATGGCATGGATGAGAAAAGTGGATCCCTCAAATTGCTAAGGATAAAAGGATTGGCTTAAGCTCAAAATCTCAAGACTCTACATTTTATATTTTAGTGATCCAAGATCACATTGAGTCTATAGGAAAAGCCAATACTATCAAGGAGGGATGAGGTGTTGTAATGAGTTTCTTGCTCCACGATTGCTTAGTGATATGCTCCAAAACCCTCAGCTACTTTCTCATATCCACATATGACCTAAACCCACAGTCAAACTCAGCCCTACCGATTCTTTCTACCCGGCGCCACCGAGTTCAGATGTCATAGCCACTGCCACAAACCCTAGGCAAATCGGTCTCACCGATAGGGATCTCGGTCTCACCGAGATGGGATTGTAATCTCTCTGTTTCCCTTCGTAACGTTTCGGTCCTACCGAGATGAGCGATCGGTCCCACCGAGATTGCAATGTAAACTCTCTGTTTCCCTTTCGTAACATTTTGGTCTCACCGAAAAGAGCGAATCGGTCCCACCGAGTTTACCTGACCAACTCTTTGGTTAGCTTATTACCAAAATTGGTCTCACCGAGTTTGTGTGTCGGTCTCACGAGATTACGTTATGCCTAACCCTAACCATATCGGTCCTACCGAGTTGCATGTCGGTCCCACCAAAAATCCTAACGGTCACTAGATTTGCTGAATCGGTCCGACCGAGTTTATCAATTCGGTCCCACCTGAGTTTGGCAAGTTGTGTGTATAGCAGTTAGATTTTGTGTGGAGGCTATATATACCCCTTCACCTCCTCTTCATTCGTGGAGAGCCATCGAACAAACCTACACTTCCAACTTGCTATTTCTGAGAAGGAACCACCTACTCATGTGTTGAGGCCAAGATATTCCATTCCTACCATATGAATCTTGATCTCTAGCCTTCCCCAAGTTTCTTTCCACTCAAATCTTCTTTCCACCAAATCAAAATCCTGTGAGAGAGAGTTGAGTGTTGGGGAGACTATCATTTGAAGCACAAGAGCAAGGAGTTCATCATCAACACACCATTTGTTACTTCTTGGAGAGTGGTGTCTCCTAGATTGGCTAGGTGTCACTTGGGAGCCTCCGACAAGATTGTGGAGTTGAACCAAGGAGTTTGTAAGGGCAAGGAGATCGCCTACTTCGTGAAGATCTACCGCTAGTGAGGCAAGTCCTTCATGGGCGACGACCATGGTAGGATAGACAAGGTTGCTTCTTCGTGGACCCTTCGTGGGTGGAGCCCTCCGTGGACTCGCGCAACCGTTACCCTTCGTGGGTGGAAGTCTCCATCAACGTGGATGTACGATAGCACCACCTATCGGAACCACGACAAAAACATCCGTGTCTCCAATTGCGTTTGAATTCTCCAAACCCTTCCCTTTACATTCTTGCAAGTTGCATGCTTTACTTTCCGCTGCTCATATACTCTTTGCATGCTTGCTTGAATTGTGTTAAGATTGCTTGACTTGTGCTAAGATAGGTAAAATCTGCCAAAGACTAAAATTGGGAAAATGATAAGTTTTTAATTGGTCAAGTAGTCTAATCACCCCCCCCTCTAGACATACTTTCGATCCTACAGCTCCGCCACAAAGTAACAGTCGGGGGCTGTCGGGAACTCAGGCCCACCTCTATCGGGATGGAGCCACCCGCCCCTTCAGCCCCCATCTCTGAACAGTATCATAAGTAATGTAACAGTATAAAGTATATAGCATATGCCCTTGATCACGGCCCAGTAGTATAGCATGGCAGACAGACAAGAGTGTAGGGCCACTGATGGAATACTAGCATCCTATACTAAGAAATTAGGATTGCAGGTAACGGTAACAACTGTAGCAACAATGACAGGCTATGCAGCAGAATAGGATTAACCGAAAGCAGTAACATGCTACACTACTCTAATGCAAGTAGTAGAGAGAAGGAATAGGCGATATCTGGTGATCAAGGAGGGGGGGGGGCTTGCCTGGAAGCTCTATTGCACAGGAAGAAGGGTCATCGGTGACGTAGTCGTACACAGTGGCATCAGCGCCGTTCTCGGGGTCTACCAAAGAAGAGGGGGGAAGAAACAGTAGATACGGAGTAAACAAAGCATCACAAAACATAACGAGGCAATGCGTGGTGCTAGGTATGCCCTAGCACAGTAGGAGGTGATACCGGCGAAGGGGGAAACATCCGAGAAAGTATCCCCGGTGTTTCGCGTTTTCGGACAGATGAACCGGAGGGGGAAAGTTGCGTGTTTGCTATGCTAGGGATGTGTGGCGGACGAACGGGCTGCGTATCCGGATTCGTCTCGTCGTTCTGAGCAACTTTCATGTACAAAGTATTTTCATCCGAGTTGCGGATTATTTTATATTAATTTAAAAAAGGATTTAATCATTTACTAGAATTAACGGAATTAATTTAATTCTAAATGCATTTATGATGTCATCATGTCGGGGGTTGGGTGCGACATATGCCAATGGATAGCTTATCATGGTGGGAGTGAGTAGAACGTCGCCGGTGCCTGGAAGCGGGATGAGGCGTAGACACGAACGCGGGCGCACTTTACCCAGGTTCGGGGCTCTCCTCGGAGATAACACCCCTAGTCCTGCTCTGCGGGGTCTCCGCATGATCACTAAGGCACTAGTGAGTACAATGGTGCTCCTCGAGCTGTATGCTAGAGGTAGAAGAAGGCAGGGCTTGCTCTTCTCCCCCCTAGGTGTGAGCCTAATTCTAACAGGTTCGAACCCTTTGCATGGGTGCCCTGGGGGTTTATATAGGCCTACTACCCAGGGGTACAATGGTAATCTGGCCGGGTGTAGGACCCGGCTGTCAGTCTCTCTGATCGCCGGCTTCTCGCCGGCTGCTGGGGCCCGCCACCTGGTGGGCCCCGCCGACTGGTCTCGTACGGAGCCGACAGGCCGCCTCCACCGCTCGCGGGTCCTGCCGGCTGCTGATTACTATAGTCGCAATGCTAATGATGCATGCTTGGTCAGGGGGCGTGGCTATAGTCCCGCCGTCTAGCGAGAGATCACTGTAGCCACTCCGCGTCTTATCTGGTTAATGGCCCGTGGACCCCGGGGGAAAAGTGGGCCTACTGCTTGGAGCCGGCTTCCCTCGGGTCCGCCTAGTCTGGCCTCCGCCATCTTCCGGGCTCTCGCTGCCTGGTAGGGCCCACCGTCTTCAGGCCGTACCGACAGGCGGTCGTTGGAGCAGGGCTCCGCCTGACAGGAGTGACATCAGGGGTGGAGTGGCAATAGTGCCGCGCCGGGCGGAGATCTCCGCCTGTACGGAGCACTGTGGCCATGCCCGGCCCTGGATTCGGGGGTGATGGGCTACACTGTAGCCTCACCCTGTCTTGTCTTCTTAATGGGGGCGCCGACTTTGAGGGCGCCATGGGCCGACTGCTAGGAGCCGGCCTCTCTAGAGGCCGTCTGCTAGGAATCGGCCCGTCTTGGAGCCGGCTTCCTGAGCATGGCCGTCTTCTGGCAGTCGGCCATTCAGCCAGCCGGCCACCAGAAGGCGGCGCTTCATCTTGCCGTCTTGAGGGACGCAGCCGACCCCGATGTCTTGAAAGGTTCGGGGACTCGGGTTAGGCTACCCGGGGCCCATTACTCCGACAGTAGTTCCCGAAGCTGGTGAGGTGCTGCGACCGAGGGGCCGAGGAGCCTCAACAGTTTCTTTCCCCGGGTGCTCTAGACGGAAGCTTCATCCAACTCTTGGCAAGCCGTCTGGTAGGAGTCGGCCACGTCCAGTCGGATCTATCCGGAACTTCAAACGCTACAACGGGAACTAGGTGGCGTATTAGCTAAGCTTCTAGGCCCGCCGTCCGTCGCGGGTGTGCCACGTGGCGTCAACCAGCCGGGCCAGCCTGCCAGCCCACGCACGTGATGGGACGCGACTGCAGGCTGGGCCCGCCACCACCGGGCCTCGGCACGCGAGCGGATCCGCTGCGGCCGAGGCGGGTGGTTGAGGTTCCCCGCGGAGTTACCAAGCGTAGTAACTCGCGCGATAAAGTTGGGAACGTGGGGTCGTGGGAACAGTTAATCCCACGATCCCACGCCCGCCCCCTCGGCTTCACAGCCCGTAGGCTATAAGTAGGGGGAGGAGGGGGAGCGGCAGAGCACACGCGCCCCTTGATCCCGCTCTTGCCTCCTTCTTCTTCCTCTTGCCGCAGCGCCCCCGAGCCACACCGGAGCGCCGCCGCTGTTTGCCTCCGTCGTGCTCGTCCGCCCCAAGCCCTCTTGGCCCCGCCCCATTATCAGCTCCCCCGCCGCGCCATTTTCTTCGTCGAGCTCTCCATGGCGCGCGAGCGGGAAGGAGACTGGGACGGGTCGAATGTCAATGAAGACCATATCACTTTCCTCCACGAGACGCGGCGTCTCCCCGGCGCGGGCTACGCGAAGGCGCGCGTGCCGCCGGAGGGAGAGATCCTCCCCACCATCAAGCTGTGGGGAGCATTCTTCTACACCAAGCTGGGCACTTCCGTCCGGGAGGTGGCTGCCCAGTGTGGTGCCTTCGCCGTGGTTCGCCGGCCGTCGCCGAAGAACGCCTTCCCCACCATCAAGCTGCCACAGTCGGTGAAGATGTGGCGGCAATCTTACTTCTATGTGGAGAACATGGACCCGGCCGTCGACTTCATCAACCTGCCGGCTTATGAAGCCGGACCGCCGGCTGAGCCTCGGGCCAGCTGGGGCTACAAGCCGAAGCCGGTATCAGCAGACGGCGCCGCCACCATCGAACGACTCCAGGAACTGACCAACACCGAAGGCCTCAAGGCGTCCGAATTGTTGGTTGCCTTAGTCGTGCGCTGGGTTCTCCCGCTCCAAGGCCGACCTCACCTGATCAGCCGGATGAGCGGGCATCGCGACCTGTGCCGGCTGAGTACCAAGGAGATGCCGGCTGCCGAGGTCGCAAACTTGGTGAACGAGATCTCCGACCTCAAGCTGGAGGGATCTTGGTGCTTTGGCAAGCGGCCATACTCCTGCGCTGACCCGCCGCCTGCGGTAAGTTTTTCAATGCTTCTTTTTGATACTCGTCTTAGTCTTGATCTGGGTCTTGATCAGCCGGCCTCTCACCACTTGAAACAGATCTACATGTCGGAAGAGACGGCCGCCATCGTCGGGGCGGGTGGCGACTACGAATCGGACCGGGCGGTGAGCAACATGGACGACCCCGACTTGGGGGCGGCCGCCTTGGAGGACACCGCGACAGGCGGCGTCTACGAAGCAGGCGACTCCGAAGAAGGCGGCATCGAGACCTGGCCTGACGATGAGGAGGAGGAAGAAGAGCCGCGCCATGCACGGGGCGCCGGCAGGGCAGACGCGGGCCCCTCCGTCGAGCCGACTGCTCGAGGCAGCACATGCAAGTGTAAACAAGGCGCCGTCTTGTTTGGCAGCGTGCCGAAGAAGGCCAAGAATCCGACCACCGCGACTAGGCGGAAGGAGGCCGCAGCGAAGGCGGCCAAGTACCAGAAGCTCCCGAAGGCGCCTCCTATGGTGTCGGCGTAAGTATCTTTTCCTTGTGCTCTTCTTTCTTGTTGATTCTTTCTGAGCTTCCCCTCTTCGTCTTTCTTGACTTAGGGCCTCGCTCTCTCTTGAGAAGTCGGCCGCCGCCTCCATCATTGGGTCGGCGGAGACCTCCACCACCACCCGGCGAATCGATCCGGCCGCCGACCTCCGGGAGGCGCGGGAGGTGCGCGAGGAGCAGGAAGCCGCCCGCCATGAGAAGGCGGAGGCAGACAAGGTGGAGGCCGCCGCTTTGAAGAAGTTGGCGGAGGCCAAGGCCGCCACCGCGGCGAAGAAGCAGGCCGAGGAAGCCGCGTGCCGTCAGTCGGCGTTGTTCGTCATCCCCCTGAACTCCGTGCCGCCACTGCTAGAGTTTGTGGCACCAACTGGGGGAGCCGGCGATGAACACCCGATCATGGAGAGGGATGGCGGTGATGTCGTCATGCCGGACGTAATCGTGCCCCCTCCACCACCTTCTGAGGAGGCGCGAGACAAGCAGCCGGCTGATCCGCCGGAGGCGAGATGGCGACGGGCCCGACTCCCGAGGTCCACACACCCTCACGCCGTTGGTTTGCAAAGGCGGCCTCGGCGCCACGCCCGCTGGAGACCGGTGCCGCGAGCTCTTCGATCCCGGACGCCGAGGCGACCAGCGCAGCGCCCACTGAGTGGTTGCGGGGAGGCGGGACGGGCCCTTTGAATAAGGCGATCCTGGACGTCCAGGCCAAGCTCCGCGCCGAAGCCGATGCTCTCAAGCACTGCAACAAGGTGTTCCTGGAATCGCGAGAAGCCGACCGGGTATGCTTCTTGGTTCTTCATTTTTTATTTTCGTATTTCTTGTACTTCTCTGTGGGTGCGCGCCAGCGCACCCACTGGGTGTAGTCCTCGAGTTTCGGGCCGGCTGCTGAGCAGGCGGCTCGGAACTTTAACTGGCAAGCTCCGAGTACTAACATTGTCTGATATTTTCACTGCAGGATTATCATAACCTTCGCGCAACTGCCTTCAACTCCAAAGTCCAGGAGCTGACTCAATGAACCGCCGACTTGTCAGAAAGCCAGAGTAAGTCTTTGTTTTCTTTCTCATGAAGCTAAGCGCCTCCGTGGCTATAATCCCCAGATTGGGCCGATGGCTGGCGGATCGGGCTGGATCTCCTAGTATTCTTCTTCTTGGTAGCTAGTGGCGACTTCTTTCTCTCACGAGGGCATCTTTGGTGCACCCATGAACTATCCCCGAGATTGGGACGATGCTGAAAGCGAGTCGGGCGGATCTCCCAACAACTATTCTCTCCTTGTTGATTTTGATGTCTTTTTCTTCTTCTACTTTTGCAGAGGCCAACACCGCCCTGCAGCAGCAGCTGGGCGAAGCCAACAGCGCTGCGCACCAAGGAGGCGGACTGCAGCAAGCTGGCCGAAGAGCGTGACCGACTGGTCACGCAACTGGCGGAGCAGGCGGAGCTTCTCAAGAAGAGCCAGAAGGAGGCGGAGGACAAGGAGGCCGGTCTCCTTGCTGAGTTCGAGACCAAACATTCTGCCTGGACCGATAAGCAGGCCATGCTGACTGCCGGCTTCGGCGAGATTGAAGACATGGTTGACGGTGAGCTTCCTTCTTTACTCTTTCTTCGAGCCGCCAGCTTCTGATCATGCCGACTTCTTGTTTCTAATTTGGCTCTTTTGCTCTTTTTCTGAGCAGATTTCTTCCCAGGTCACTCTGGTGGTGCCAATCAGGCTATCGAGGCCGATCGCGAAGGTCGGAGGGCAGAAGGCGAGCAGATTGCTGCCGACGCCCCTCGCACTCTTAGCGAGCAGCTTCTCAACATCCAAGCTCGTCTTCGGCTGGCTCATCAGATGTTGCGTCGCCTTCAGCATGTCGGCGCCCAGGCGATCGCGGCCCTGTGGCCAGACATGCTGGCTCCACGCACACCCAGCCGGACTACCTACTGTCTAGAGGTGTGTCGGTGTCAAAACCGGCGGATCTCGGGTAGGGGGTCCCGAACTGTGCACCTAAGGCGGATGGTAACAGGAGGCGGGGGACACGATTACCCAGGTTCGGGCCCTCTCGATGGAGGTAATACCCTACTTCCTGCTCGATTGATCTTGATGGTATGAGTATTACAAGAGTTGATCTACCACGAGATCGTAGAGGCTAAACCCTAGAATCTAGCCTATGGTATGATTGTTGTTGTCCTACGGACTAAACCCTCCGGTTTATATAGACACCGGAGGGCTAGGGGGTTACACAGAGTCGGTTACAAGGGAGGAGATCTACATATCCGTATTGCCAAGCTTGCCTTCCACACCAAGGAGAGTCCCATCCGGACACGGGACTGAAGTCTTCAATCTTGTATCTTCATAGTCCAACAGTCGGCTAAGGGATACTGATCCGGCTGTCGAGGACCCCTAATCCGGGACTCCTCGGTAGCCTGAACCAGGCTTCGATGACGATGAGTCCGGCGCGCAGATTGTCTTCGACATTGCAAGGCGGGTTCCTCCTTCGAATATTCCATAGAAGATTTTGAACACAAGGATAGTGTCCGGCTCTGCAAAAAAAATTCCACATACCACCGTAGAGAGAATAATATTTCCACAAATCTAATCTGCTGACAGCTTTTTGTGATGTTCTACCGTGGTCTGCTCATGACGAACCGTTTTTCCGAGCCTGCCACTGCACGTGTTGCGAGGCAGTTTTATTGGCACATCCTATTGAAGCCGAGATCGTGTCCCTCTTTTCACGGGATTCTCATCAATACGGGTGTGGGTAACCCAATCGTGCCCGCTGGTATGACTGCTCGATTTTAGGCAAGTTCAAATGGCCACGCGGAGGACGCTTGATATTCACCCGCTTTATAAAGGGGCCAAAGCCTGTCCTTTTCTTCTCGCGCTCAATCGAATCCTTCCCCCACCTCGAGTTCCAACACCCAAGGCTCAGGCTAGGTGCTTCGGACCTTCAGTCATGTCCGGATCCAATCTTCAAGGTCGGTGGATGCCTTGCTCTGTCACAGAGGAGGACATCAAGAAGCTAAGAGAAGCCAGTGTCGACCACGAAATCTACGACAGAGCTGCTGCTCGAGGGAAGGTCATTCCCACTCCCAAACCCGGCGAGAGTGTCGTATTCATATCCCACTTCCTCCGAGGGCTAGGCTTTAGTCTAGATCCCTTTGTTAGAGGGCTCATGTTCTATTACGGGCTTGATTTCCATGATCTGGCCCCGGATTCCATCCTTCACATCTCGTCGTTCATCATCGTCTGTGAGGCCTTCCTCCACGTCACCCCACACTTCGGCTTATGGCTCAAGACCTTTAATGTGAAGCCAAAGATGATTGATGGGCGACACGTAGAATGCGGAGGTGCCGTAACAAGCAACGACACCGATGTTCCATGGCCAAAGGGTTCCTTCCCGGAGGTGTCCAGCCTATGGCAACGGGAGTGGTTTTACATCACAGCTCCCCGGGGTATTAAGTGGGTGGCCGCCCCTGCCTTCCGCTCAGACCCCCCCGCCACAACTGGCGTCATGGATCAACAAGAGGCTGGACTGGGGGCCAGTAAATGATGTGCCGATATTGCATAATCGCATCCGAGACCTCCTCGAGAGAGATGTCAACCTTGTCAAGGTGATGCAAGTCATGCTAATTCGTCGAGTCCTACCTTGCAAACGTCGACCTCTCCGTATGTGGGAGTTCAACCTGGAAGGACCGCGAACTATTCAGCACTTCTTCGGCGTGACGCTCGAAGGGATGTACAAATTGTTCTTCGGATCACAAATAAAGTGTCCGGACACCATCGAGGATGCGGGTCTGAGCTGCAATCGTCCAGACACCCAAGTAAGCAATTCCACGGCTGAACACATTGTCTTTTAATTTATCACAACATCATTCTGAAAAATTGCTCTTTGATCAGGATTGGGTAAAAAAGGCAAAGATGATCAGGTGTCCGGCCCCCCTTCCCGAAGGCTCACTGGACCCTGTACTAGCCAGGATGCTTGAGCTTGCGCCTTATCAAGCGCCATCAGGGGAAGATAAAGGGAGGAACAAAGAAGCTGAAAGTGAGCCTCACACTACAAAAAAAATACACTCCCATGATGATACGTGTTTGTCACAGTAGGTCGCGTTTTTTGTCATGCATGTACATCCATGACAAATTCATGATGTAATCAAGATAGTCATACATGTCTTTGTCGAGAAGTGTTCCATGACATTACCAAAATTATCATCACGAAGTGTCCACTTCCATGACGATAAATCACGCGTCACGAAGTGTTTTCGTTAAGGGTGACCGACACGTGGCATCCACCGTAACGAACGCCGTTAAGCTATCGGGTCGGGTTTTCGATCCGATAACCGTTAACAGCCCGACCAATGGGAAATTTCCACGTGTAAAATTCTTATTGGCGGACGAAACACGTGTCACCGCCGATTGGGTCGATAGGCGCCTATGATATGTCGACACGTGCCACGCCCACCATCGCCCATTTAGCTTACAAAGCTGGCCCGTTTGACTTGGTCAAAAGTTAACGGGCTGGCCCAGAAAAGCTCGTTAACGGTCTCTTCGCAAATAGCCCATTTTACGGCCCGTTAGGCACTAAAGGAAATCGCCCAACAACGTCATGTGGCCCGTCGAATATAACACCAGCCCATTTCACTTTCGCCCATGTATGGCCCACGACGTCTTCGGCCCATATGAGGCCTTTCAGATCTTCGGCCCTTTACGGGCCCACGGTGACTCTAGCCCATAATGAACAGTAATTTTTTGTACCGTTAACGGCCCATGATTTACATGGGCGTTTCAGCCCGTGTTAGCTTTCGGCCTATTGACGGCCCATACGTTCTTGGGCTCCTTTTCGCCCTCGATTACTTAGGCCCGTTCTTGGCCTGTTCCCTAATGGGCCAAATTCGCCCATGGCAAGAGACCCGTCACATGGCATGTTCCCCAAATGGGACAAATTCGGTCCATGGCAAGAGTCAGCCCGTTACTGGCCTGTTACCCTAATGGGCCAAATTCGGCCCATGGCAAGAGTCGGCCCGTCTCTGGCCAGCCCGTCCTATATTCTGGCCCATTAACGACCCGTTATGCCTGTGACATAATTAAGCTTTTACAGTCCTACGACCTGTTAACGGCCCATTACCGTGCTCGGCCGATACCAATTACGCCCGATTACGTCCCATGTAGACCCATTTATCCGACGGCCCTAGGCCCGTTTATCGACGACCCGAGGCCCACCGATTACAGGCCCATTTATCGACGGCCCGTAGGAGACCCATGGATCCTACGGCCCGTATATGGCCCATGGGTAGTTGCGGCCACTAGCAAACCAGGGAAAAAGAAGACTAGGAAATAAATAAGGCCCAAACTAACGCTAGGGTATTAAGGCGATTGCACAGATTACATCCACTAGGCATCAAAGATCGCCACCAGTGCAAATATAGGGAACACCCTACACTATACAAAAATGGCTTGCTGTTTTCTTCAGCCGGTGGCTGCACGTTAAGAATAAATTTTGTATCGCACCAAAACAAATTACAACTATATAACAAAAGGAAGGTTTGCATAAAACTTAAGATAAATGCACCACCAGAAGTTCAGAAGCTCAGTTCATTTGACCTGACTGTTACGTTTTCATGCTGTATTGTCCGATGGAACACCATAACCCTCGCCTTCATTTCCCCTAGGCTCCTGAACAACATAGCAAATGTCTGATAGTCTGGTTTCAAAACCATGCATATCTTGACGACATTGAGCAATGTTTCTCCTTGTTTCACAAAGGGCCTATGTTATGGAATGGAATTGTGTCTGGAGCGCAGATACAACATTGCTTTAAGCTTGCATATCTTGATCATGAGGCAGTTTGGACGATATTGCCTTAACAACCAACCCAGTATTACGCAGGAACATGCTTTTGGCACTGTTAGTGGACAGGTACTGACCCACCGCAGCAAGAGCTGACATTGCGGTTATAGTTGCCTCGCCACCTTCAGAAGGTGGCGGTTCCACCATTTTTTCCATAGCTCGCTGAAAAGTTGAGGTTTTACATTAGTAGTACCATAACAGAAGATATTAAGGAGGCAGAAAAACCAAACAAAATAGCTTTGGTCTATATACAGAACTTATTCTGGTGAACCCATGTAAAATATTAGTTGTATTTTATTGCAAAGTACATAATAAAATCAGGTTCCAAACATATGACCATGTAGCATCGCTAATGTATTGTCTATTTCTTCACATTTTATTAAGGGCTAAGGATAAAGAGACGAAGTTTATAATACGGTAAGCATAGTATGACATCATTCATATCACAAAACAACTGAGAACAGACAAACAGGCAATTGTAACGTTGTGTGGGCAAGTCCAGCACGAAACTAGATTATGGGTCAAGATCAAAGGAACATCACTCCTCCCTTTTAAACCTTGTAAGGTGCAATGATACGCTAAGACAATTGTGTATAAAATTGAAAAGAGTAATAGACATTGGCTGCAAACCATGCAGTTCAAGGCACAAGTCAGAGTAAGTAGTAGTTAAAAGGCATGAGGATTAAGGACTTACAACAGCGGCTTTGACTGGTGTAGTCATGCCCTTCTTCTTGCTGGTGTGACAGTCCTTGAATATTTCCACAACATTTGGTTCAGGTACTTTTTGGTCCTTGCGGGCTTTCCTCTTCCTCTGCATTTCGAACAAGTCAATATAGATCTGATAATATGGTACAACGAAAAGAGTGAAACAGCAGCTAATTACAAGAGCCTCGCAGTGTGCAATATAGCTACGAGATCCCGTCGTCTGTTGGAATTTCACTTTCGTACGGTTGGCCTTGTTCTTTGAACAGTTCACCTACAAGAAGATAGATTTGTGTGGCACATGCGTCAATAGGACTTAAACATGTGATCTGATCACATATATATAATGTACCTGATACTTCGGATCAGACCAGTGTTTAACAAGGCCCCTCCAGTCTTAATCCGATATATTTTCCACTTGAGATGTTTGGGAAAGTTCACTGTTAGCCTTGCCTTCAAAGTGAGTTTTCCTCAAGTTATACCGATACTGTCGCAGAGTAGACTTGAGAACATGGGTGCAAGCTTCTCTGGTTGCATCATCTTGGCTATCCAACTTGAACCTCATCTGTTGAAAATTATGGGAGTCTCATTATCAGCAACCTAGAAAGTATGGGACAGAGCAAGGCGATATTACTAGTTTCCATACATAACCATACTTACAGATAAATGGTCGAGGAAGGTGTTGAACTGGGTTTCGTCTTTGTCATTCCTGTACTGAATCCATGTTGGGAGGATACATACATGACACCTAACGGCAACCGCTGCCTTTGATACTAACTTGGCTGACTCTGTAGCATCACGTGGCCTTTTTAAACCTACCTCAAAATGGATCTCCATTCTTCCTCCTCTAGATTTAGTTAACCTATCGAGCATTATCCCTGATGTTTGTTTCCTCCTATGCCTAGGTGCTAGTCCAACAACAGACATAGGAAGTGTTAGTGTACATCAAACTGTGAGACTACATATAAAGAAGCATGCAACTGTAACTTGACTCCAGCAACTACCTTCTTGCTGTTGAAGCTCACAAGGTTCATCTGATATTGCCAACTCTTCTTGTGTCAAGAGTGGTTGGGAAGTAGTGTCAGGTGGCAAGGGAGCTTGGGAACGTGCTGCTAGCTCAATTGACGCACGAGTATGACGTGCAGCTGGTAGTACTGTGGTAGGTGTTGCAAGAACTAGGGATGTCTCTGCTTGTTTGGTGGAAGCTATTTGTTTCTGTTTGGCTTTTTTTGCAGTTCGTGTAGCATGGGATGTCGTGTTTGTAGAATTTTCCGCTGGATTTTCACCTTCTATTGCACCATCAGTACCAGCAGAATCTGCAGGATTCATCCGCTTCTCATTCCCTGCCATTCTCTGTTTCTTCCTCTTTCTCTGTGCCATGTTAAGTCAAGCCGACAAGAAAAACGAATAAAATTTAGTTCTTTAGAACAAATTGATGCGTGATGTAGACGAATAAAACTTTGATGTTAGACAACCACATGATAGGAGGATGTAATATGTATGAAAAACAGGACGGAAGAGATAACCAGAACTATCTTGTGTAAACTAAGAAGAAGACATTTCACAAAATTAGAAGCAATGCAATGGAAGGTAGACACCATATGAAAGATGCTACAAATATCACTCTGCCAAGTTAACAGTGTCTCAGCATAAATGGAGTTTAAACAAATGTGAAGCAGTACAATAAATAAATCATATGCAAGATGCAAACAACATCACACTACCATGTTAGAGGACTCTCGTCATTAGTGCCATTGCATATTGACAACATTGCATATTCACAGCTTATGATGTGTAAACTAAGGAGAAGGTATTTCAACAAATTAGAAGCAATGAAAGCTAGACACCATATGAAAGATGCAAATAATATCACTCTACCAAGTTAAAACTGTCTCGTCATAAGTGCCATTTCAACAAATTAGTAGTACAAGCTAGAAAAGAATGTGAGATGTAACCTATATCACACTCCGAAGTCAAACATGTCTTATGATAAGTGATTGTTGCAGGTTACACAACATTAGTAATTTGATGTAAGAACATGGTGTGATAGACAGATATTGTATGTTCTAGAAACAGGAACACGTGTCTTATTCAAGTATAATGTGTAAAGTAAGCAGATGGAATTCAAAAAAATTAGAAGCAATACAAGCTAGACATCACACATAACATGCAACCACATATAATGATTGCCAAGTTAGAGGGAGCACCGGTGATGCTGCACTAGGGGAGACGTGCTCATCATAAACACAGCTTTGTTGAGTGTCTATGCATGTGTTCTCCTGGAAATCATCTTGGGGGTGTGGGGGAGTAGAAACTGTAGAGGCCCTCCATTTGGAAGGAGCACCTTTATCCGCTGCCTTGCTAACTTCCTTCCGCTTTATTGATTTTGAATTGTCAAGTAAAACCGATAAGAAAAAGCAATAAAATTCTCTCTTCAGAACTCATTCATGCATGATACTGACAATCACTACTTTGATGTAAGGCAAACACATGATACCAGGATGGAATATGTACGAAAAACAGGACGGCATGGCATGTTCACAACTGTTTGTGTAAACTAAGCAGAAACCATTCCAGCAAATAAGAAGCAATGCAAGCTAGACACCACATGAAAGATGCAACCAATATGACTGCCAAGTTAAAAGCGTCCCATCATAAATGGAATTTCAACAAATTAGAAGCAGTGCATGCTATAAATCATATGAAAGATGCAACTAATATCGCACTGCATATACTAAAGTTGTCTCGTCATATTGATTGATGCGGGATACAAAAAAAACAATAGTTTTATGTAAGGACATGCTTAATAGACAGATGTACTATGTACTAAATACAGAAGGCATGTCACATTACATGTATAATGTCACATTTACAGGAGTATAAGCTAAGCAGACTAGCACATGCAGTTTAACCAGATTGGAAGAATTACAATCTAGACACCATATGCAACATGCAACCACATATCACGCTGCCAAGTTAGAGCAAGCACCTGCAATGCTAGTGTAGGGAAATGCTGTAATCAACTCTGAGCTACGTTCACTATCTTCATCTAGCATTTCATTTCTTGAGAATCATGTCGGGAGGCTGACGCCGCATTCTTTAAATGAGGAGTACTCCCCTTGCCTGCCTGCCTCGTCATAAGTGATTGATGAGGGATCCACAAGAACATTAGTTTGATGTAAGAACATGGTTAATACACAGATGTACTAGTATGTACCAAAACCAGAAAGGCATGTCATATTCAAAGGTATAATGTGTAAGCTAAGCAGATGTAATTTAACCAGATTGGAAGCAATACAAGCTAGACATCCGGCTGGAGTGGTGAGCATGATAATCTAGGACCTGAGAGCCTGGTGGGAGGCGGGCTGCTTCGCCACCATCGCAGCTTTTTAGTTGGCTTCGGTGATGCCTATCTTTCTTTGGGCTTGTCTTTGGCTCGGCCGATTACGACTAGCTATTTGTCTTCGGTGCTCACGGATGGTGGTTCATGTAAAAATATCTTTCCTTATCTTACCGACTTTGGCCTTTCAATACACGCTAGACACCATATGCAACATGCAACCACATATGACACCGTGAAGTTAAAGCAAGCACACAGGTTGGTGGTTCATGGCGGCGAGATCATCAACTCGAGCTATGTTCCTCGTCTTCATTTCTTGACACTACACCCTTTAAAGCCTTGAAACGTTTTTTGCCTAGTCGCGTACCACGCTGGAGCAACTTCTCTCTATTCTTTTTGCTTCATCAAGGCAGGGTCTGAAATACCCTTGCATAAAAACACAATAGTGAGAGTAAGGGTGAAGTGTGTGCAGAACTAGTAATTGTAAAAGTAGCGAGATAGCAGGTGGCTGAAAAATAAATGACAGGAGACATATGATAGCTCTACAACATTGCATGGCAAACAAAATTAGATTCTACTCCCATGATTTTGTAATATATGAGCACAGGAAATGCAGGTACTCCTCCAAAGACACCACCACATGTGGCCATATCTAAGATAACAATGATTGAAAATAAATAAGTCATCGAATTTTTTAATGAACCGTCCGATCTATAAGGAGCAGGCAGATGGCCTCGCTCTACCTCCCGCCATCACTATTGACGATCTTTCTCGAACCTTGGCGACCATCGGCCCAGACCCCTGCCTCCGCCGCCCTGCCCTCCCATCGACCTCACACCACCGCCGTGCTTGGCAACGCCCCCAGGCCATCCCTTTAATCCCGGCCGACCTCCAGATCGGGCGCCAGTAGCTCTAGGCCGCACACGCCCCTAAGATAAACACCAAGGCGCTGCTTCCCCGGTGTAATAGGCGTACTAGCGCCTGTTACGCCGGGGAATGCTTCCGTTAATTGGGAATCAACTGGCCAGAAATTGAAATTGAGGGGGCGACGGACCTCTAGCTAAGGTGAAATAGTATATGAGGAGAAACCTTGTGCATCGCGAGTTACTAGGAACATCTAGTATCAAGAAGAAGCGGTCAACTAGTGTCTTCTGTGGGATGAATACCGTGCAAGCAGAGACGTAAGATTTGCACGAATAAGGGAAGAGGAGTACCTTCTTCGGTTGCCGGTGTGGTCACCTCCACATGTCGCGCCGATCTTCTTGTTTTTACCGGGGAAACCGATGTTCTGGAGGGTGCAAGCTTGGACGAACCCATGGCCAAATTGTTGACTGTGTTGCCGTGGCTATATGTCAGCAGAGGGGAAGCAGATCCGAGGCGGCGAAGGACGGCGTAGCAGGAACAACTCCGGTGCGGTGGAGGGTGGTGAAGTTGGAGCGGCAGCGGTGAGGCGCAGGACGGCGTGGTTGAACTGGCTCGGGTACGGACGGCTCGGCCTCGGCTTCAACTACTAGCCATGGAGGGCGTTGCAGTTGAGGTTGTGGTGGACGGCGACGTCGGGGTATCGGCTTCGGCGTGATGGAGGAGGGCGGCAGTTGATGGGTGGGATGGGTTGGCGGACGGAGGACGCCGGGGTTTCGCGGCTGGTGGAGAGGTTGTCTTGGCGCCCACGGAGTACGAATGGGGAATCAGACGAGTGGGGGGGAACCATATTTCGGTCTGGGACGCGCTTGTTTTTGGCTTTTTTGAACAGAAGATGGGACGCGCTTGTTTGAAATTTGGGGAAAGTACAAACTTTGCCCCCTCTTAAATTTCGGACCTCTGCGGGTCGGGGTAGGATGGTCATCCGGTGTCCCAAATAGTGGGCGGGGCGATTTCGCCGCAGCATGTGTGCTTAGGCGGCCATTGTGTATGAATTTTTTCGAGGCGGTTGCGTGGCGTCTAGATGAAGCTACAAACCTACCCGGTTTAGACCTTTGGACGTCGGGCGATGGGTTTCACAGATCGGAGTTATTATAAAAGTAATTTCCTTGTACTACCAAACATTGGTCTCACGCGGTTTCAAGTAGTAGAGGCTCTTTTGGCGCCGTTCGAAATTTTGAAACACAAGCATTCACGTTTAGAGTACTCTTGAACTATGAGGATTGACCTAAATAGACAACGTTATATCTGACCTTGTATGTTTGAAAACCTCATTAAATTATCCGCTTCCTTTTTAATTTTGACACTTGAAAATCCTATAACTACGATTATTTTGGAATGGAGGAGCTAAATTTGAATCTATTTTGTACACGACTACATATGCTATTATGTACAAAATCAGAGCAAAGATTGGTACCCCCATAGTTTAGGTATGGTTTACAAATGCCATGATATCAAATTCAAATAATTGAATGGACTTCATGATGAATTTGATTTTTTAAACCACCTTAGGTTGAATTCAAATGTATACTAGTTCATAGGTAGCTATTTATAAATGTCCATTGTGTAACTTTCGTATGTATAATGTGCTTTACACACAACATGAACTATACTCACGTTTATATTCGATTGCTAAAGCGATGCATTGTCTGGAGTTCAAAATACTAACTATGTGGATCAATTGTGTCGAATAATAACATAGACATGCTCAAATTCGATAGAATCTAGATGTCTGATGGATCAATGACCGCTCCTTACGTGAATTGCAAATATCATGATCCCATCCTAATATTTGGATACAATTTATATCTTTAATCAATGTGTAGAGCAGTCTTTTACGTGTAGTTTCACTCTCCATCGGTGGTCTCTCACACATGCTCACACACTCTCTCGCGAGGTGTCTTTCTCGCACACATTCTCTAGATATAACCCTCCCTCCCTCTCGTAACCATTTACAACTGTTTTCACTAACCTTTATCACAAGCACTCTTCCTCTTGCAAACATACACACGCACAATCCTCATCGACCCTTTATATATACATGGACCTGCCTACGTGTCTCATGTACGCACATTATCTTTACGCCTGTCTCTCACGCATTATCTCACACCTCTCTTCCTAATCGACGAGTATGATTCTAGCAAAGCATTCTGTAGGATGCCCCTTAAAGTTAGGTTGGATGAATAGTAATATCAGAGATAGAGGGGTTACCTTAGTCCGAGAACCTAGGGTTACAAATACTAGCCGGCTTTGTCAGTGGACACAGAGTCCTTCACAATTCTGCTATCTTTGTCTTGTACGACTAGTCATCCATGGGTCTTCCTAAATGTGTCATGGGCCGACCAATGTGGCGCAGGACAGAACCGAACAAAGGGCCTCACCTCGACCCACCGGACCTCACGCGGTGACACACCCTCTGCCCCCACGTCTCATTATCTTCTCACACCCACACATACCAACACAAACACCACACACACAGAAAAATTCTCCTGGGGCCTCTATTCCCTCCCCCCTTGCATATACACACTCAAGGGAATGGAATCTCTTGTCGTGACGTCATATTCGTCTCTCTCTCTAGACCACCCTCATTTCTCGTGCTATCTCCCCCCTGTCGGCCCCTCTATCCATGCCTCTCTCACACACATACCTCTCTAGGCCCCGCCAAATGCATCAACTACACATTCACACATGTTACATCACGTACCCCATTGATCTAAAAAGCCCTCTCTTCATGTTTATTTCGCATACAACATTCCTTTTGAATAAAGTGTGGCCAAAAAATTATTTTTGAGTTTCTACATATATACAACATTACAAAGTTATATGGAGGAGTACGAACGCTAATTTGCATTGCATTGTGACCACAATGATATTTATTCCGCACTGTGAATTTGTATATTTTTATACTATATACAAAGTTAGTCATAATAAAGAGAAACGAAGAGCATCTCTCTCTCCATCGCATATGTAGCGACCCGACCTCAGACGGTCAAGCCTCTGTGTTACTGTGCCATCCCTGGATCAGTATGCTGGCACACACAGTACATTAATGTATATATCAAAGTGCAATCACATGTATAAATAACGTAAAATGATATATACCTCATAATAATCAGCGGAAACAATCAAACGGGTGTGTAGTCCCATCAACGCCATCGGCAGGTTGAGTGTAGACCGTAACCCTGTATCGTAACTCTTACTCGTCGAGGAAATATCTGCAACATGATACGTTGCAGCCGTGTAGGTCAGTACATTGAATGTACCGGCAAGATCACAACATGAGAAAACAGATGATAAAACTATACTATATGCAGTATGGCTTTGTGGCTCTGTATCTGAGTTTTGTTTGCGTAAAAGCTGGTTTTATTTTCCCTACATCAAAGGAATAATGAAGTCTGTACTATGGAGTTTTCTATCATGACATGGTTCCACCAACCGATGTCTCATAGCCCAAAATCATCATAAGTTGCCCACAATTAAGTTATCAAATCCGGTGTTGAGAGTTCCGAGATAGATCCAAGTCCAGATGCTCAAATTGTCCGTAACCGGGGACACGGCTAATCGATTAGGTTATAACCCTCTGCAGAGGTTTGTACACTTTACCCGCAAGATTCGATCCCTCTCTTTACGTTCTCGCACTTGAGTGTTTGAGAACAAGATGACCAAACATGGTCTTCCAAAGAGTTCCTCGACCACTGTCCGTACCCATCCAATCCTATCGTAGTTCTACATCTGCTAGCACCGCCCCAGCCAGAGTCACAACTAAGGTCAACCAAGCGAGCCCATAATGACTTGCGGTTGCAGGTAAGCTTCGGGCGTGAAGTATTCTTCCGTCTCTTTGAGTCTGGGTGAAGCTTTCCGCAAGATGTCATGGCGCTTCTCCATGCATCCGGCCAACCTTTGGTTTCTCCAGGTGCCGTCAACAAATCCTTCACCCAAAGAGTGTGTATTGAATTCTTGTCTTGAGTCTTGAAGTCTTGAGGCCTTGAAGATGCAGTCCTTGCAGATTCCGTCATGGAGTTGTAGTCATTGACGTAGAGCCTCCATTCTCACACCACTCCCGAGCACTCATACCAAACCCCGTCTACTATAGCGTAGCATTAAAAGAAATAACGTCCCGGGCTTGGTAACAGGGTGATGGGTTCCTACCTCATGCATACTACTCAACTACAAGAATTCAATAACACTACTGAGGGGTGGTTGCAAAGGTGCCACTAAATGCAATAAAACATAGGTAAGAAAAGCATGGTCAAAGTGAACTTGCCTGGTAATACTTGATGAAGATAACAACGCTGTCAGAAAATGACTTGGTAGAACTAATCGTCACTCCGTTGAAAATCTATATAGTCAAACATAGCATTCACATAAGCAAACATCCTAGCAAACAATTTTAGCACTCGAAATAACAATCAAAACAGCAAGGAAAATCGATAATAAAACTCAAACAAAATCAAAAGAAACTTCAAATAAAACTACAAAGAAAAAGTACTAACGAAGATCTATGACTTTGCTACAAACATCTAATATAGTTTTGCCGTAAGTAAAAACTTAACAACAATTAAAATACTAAACTAATAAATTAACGGAAAATAAAATGTAAAATAACTAATTTAACAGAAAGTATTTTTTCCATAAAATTTTATTTGCAAAAAGAAACAAATAAAAAGCTTTTATAAAACTCTAACTATGACCTATAGAAGGTTTCATACAAAACTAAGGAAATTTTTTAAAAAATAAAAATAAATTTTCTCCTGTTGTCTAACAGAAACACAACTAATTTTGTCAAAAGTGACAAAAAGAAATAATTTAAAACTAATAAAAACAATAAATAAAAAGCTAAAACAGAACTAATATTAAAACAGTACTGTTTTGCTAAAACCTAATTTAAATTAACCTGAAAATAAAATACTAAATACTACTGGATAAACAAAGGTCCTAGAGACCAGGAGCAAAAGAATTAATTAAAACCTATTTTTAAACTCCCGGAATAAGCAAAACAAGCTTTAATTCAAATCTGATCTAACTCAATTTTATAAATCCAAACATAGACAAATTATATATTTTGGAAACTACAAGAAAATTGTGATCTAACGCAAAAGAATCAGCATCATTGGACTTCTAGATCAAAAGTTATAAGCTAAACAAGAACGGAACTAAATCTGTTACGGAAATTAAATCTGAAAACGAAAGCGGAGTTACCTGTACGTGAGGCAGAGATGACAGGAAGGAGGCAGCGATGTGGAGGCTGCTCGGCGAGGGGGCGAGGTCGCCGGCGAGGTGGGGGTGGCGGAGGAGGGGTCGGCGCTTGGGAGGTGGCGCTGGGCGATGGGAGGTTCAGGAGAGCTCTGGTGGCGTTCAAGGCAGAAAAGGAGGACGGTGGCGAGAAGGCTACGGGCAGGAGAGGCGTGGTGATGGGAAAAATGGAGCGAGGAGAGGAGGGGTTTTATAGGCGGTCTCGGGAGGCGCTGGGATGGAAAGACGAGGGAGATCGGGAAGGTGGAGATTTCCTGTCTCCATGGACATGGAAAGCTTCTGTAACGTGAGAGGAAACAGAGGAAGGAGATGATCTCTTGTTGGGCTAGAATAGGAAAGTACTTAATGGGCCAGGTTTTTTCCTAATAAAAACGATTCCATTCCTATTTTTAAATTAGGAAACTAAAACAATAAAAAGGGAATCAAATCAATTCGGAATCAAGAGTTTTTATATACTAAAATTATCAGAAAAATAAAATGTAGATGATGAGCATTATTCCACGGCCAAAATAAAAACTTAAAAAAAATGTTTTTCAGAAAATCCCTAAAGGCTTTATTTCTTTTTGCAAATAATTTTTAAATAAAAACTTTGGTTTTTCTTGGCTCAAATATTTTCAAAAGTGCCCCTGATTTTGGAGGGTCATTTTCCTCCGCTCTTTCTTGCTTGCAAGAATTTATTTTTCGGGGTATTTCTCGGGGAAGAAAAATAGAGAAGCAAGTGCAAATATTTGAAAGAATTAAATTGCAAAACTCCGTTCAAATTCTTTATAGTTGAAGAAGTCATGTCATCTTCTCTCATTGATTTTAATAGGATGAATTTGAATTTACCGGAGAAGGGGAAAGTCATTTTATTCCCTCTCATTCAAAAGTTTTTGAAAAGGTTCAAATTTCACTCAAGTTTAATTCACTCAAGCAAACAAACAAACAATTCAATTAATTATATTAACATTCCAAAATTTGGGATGTTACAAACCTACACACTTAAAATGAATCTAGTCCTCGAGATTGAAGAAACTAGCAAGAAAAGGTTAGGGTTGGGGACTTCTAGCAAATGTCTTGGTCAGAAAGGTCAGGGGTGCTACCACACTTAAAAAAACAAGGTCATGGTTCCAATAAACTCAGATATTTCCTCTGGAGGGCTGACAATGTATGTCTCTTCACATATCTTACAATAGCTCCTTCATTAAAGCTCTTACATCGAAGCATAGAGTTTTCCTCAAAAGCTTGGGTCGGTTCGTCAAAGTTGAATTTTGTCCGGGACTGGATCTTCTTAGCTGATAGGCTCGTGTCCAATCTAGACAACTATCGAAACACTCATGGTGGTCTACAATTTATGGTTTTCTCCTGCAGAAAACGGGTCAGGTTGAACCTCACCGTATAACCTCGTTTGTAGCGGTTGCTGTAATGGGGTTCCATCGTCCTACCATTTTATGGTTTTATGGCTTATCGCGTCGACACTCTTCTAAGTTTTTCAAGGCTCTCTGATTTTCCATCAACATATGATAGTTCATGATAGAAGTCTCTGGTATGGGGGCCAATCCATCCCATACTTGAATCATTACCACATACGTAAACAGTGAATCACGTATTCTAACACTTGGGCATACTCACAAGCATTGCAGAATTTCTCTTGTTCTCGAACTGAGTTCGTATAAATCCATGGTTTCTGCATGCCAAACAAAACATCTATCGTTACTTCACCACTCTTAGGTTTTTGCGTAATCTCCTACGAAATGTATGCTGGTTGGACTGCTGATTCTTCCAATTTATTCCTTCATCAAGGTTACGTCTGTTCCTTATCAAAATCCTGGGCCTGTGGGTTATGGCCCACTTCAGTACTAGTGCAGCTTTAACTCATCCTTGGAGTAACTCTCTTGTTACACCTCCTTAAATCCAGTAGTACTCTATTTCTTCATACCATCATAGCAAAAGCACAACTCCAACTTATTTTGTCCAGCTTCCTTCTATGGACCGTCATGGATAACACATTTCTTTCTTCATTGATCCTGTGGTTTTACAGAGTACTATGACCAAAATAACTGCACAAGTTTATCCATAACACCTCATTATTCTCATATCAATCTTTCATTACATCCTTAATCATTTTCAGTAAATCCAAATTCCAAAAGTACTTTGTTACAAATGCTGCCACCCACATGGTTCGGTATGGTGGACATTACTTCCAACTTTATTCATTTTTCCTCCTTGAGGATTCTTGATCCCCTTTGGAATTGTGCGACATGTGCCTTGAAATCTTCAATCTTCTGTTTCATTGTGGTGGCCTTGAGCTTCACCTCCATCATCTCGGTATGCACTTCGCTTAGGTATTCCTGAGTATAACGGAGTCTTGCTTCTAGTATTTCTCCGATCTGACGTATGGCTTCCATGGCTGCTTCACGAACAGCATCGAAGAAAGTTGCTTGTGGCACACGTGAAATGAAAAGGTACTGCCCCATCATTTTTGGGCAAACTCTGCAGTTGTGGAGCAGAAATGATGCTCGAATTAAGGTACTTATCTCTGGGGCATACATTCATATCATCCAAACAGAACTTCAAACTCAATTTCCAATTTCCTGTTTATGCATCACAACTCACTTTCTTCCATGTTCATCAAAATATTAATTTCAAGATAAAACATGGAAACTCCTTAAAGCTTTTCAGCATGTGACATTACAACTTTATTGAGTCATGAACTATTACAAACTCGAGAAATCTATTACATAACTCAACTCATTGAGCTCATGAAAAGGAAATTGCTTTCTACTACTCTTATTATCCATCTCAAAATTCCAACTACTCAACTCCAGCTTTCATCTTGTCGGGACATTTAATAGCATAATGTCCTGCCTCCTTGCAGCGAAAACAAATGACTTCCGACATGTCTCGGGCTTCTTTGTGATTATGCGGGCTCCTTGGATTCTTGGCTTCTTTTACGGGCATTTACTAGCGTAATGACCTAAATCCTTGCACTGTAACAGGTGATATGACTCAAGTCCTTCTCTGCAAAAATTGTGTTGCTCTCGGGTTGCCTTCCTTTTCTCTTCTGGATTTCTCTGTAATGATCGAGTTTCTATCTCCCGGGTCAAACTTCACTTCTGCTGTCGGAAATATCCTGGATACTCCTTTCTTTCCTTGGTGCAATCTGTGAAAATGTCCTTCTCCACATGAATAGCAGGCATTGAGTAAAATCTGTTGAGACCTTCTCCATCCAGGTCTTCAACACTTCCATCATTACTGGTTCTTCTAGATCTTCCTTGAGGGCTTCTTTCATTCCATCTTCCTGGTTCGAATAGTTTGTTGCACCGTGGAGTAAATGTGACCTTTGCACGGGTAGTGGGTGGTTCCTTCACAGGGAAGCAAGTCACCGCTAGTTGGGCATTCCTTAGCTGGGTGTTTCTCCTCACAATGAGGGCATCCATCTTTGTGTTCCTCTGGTGTGTCCTATTTCTCCACAAATCTTGCAGGCACAAGGTTTACTTCTTGGTGCATCATTGTGTTTCGGATAAGGCGTGATTTCAACAGGGTCTTCTTGAATTCCTCCCAAGTTCTTGCTCCATTAAATCCTGTATGACTTGATGCATGTTCCACCAGGTTGCAGCACTTACGTAAAATCTTCAAGAGCGTATTGGACCTCATACTTCCTTGAAACCAAATTGCTCCCGAAGTGGGTTTCCATGTTCGCATCCATAGCTCGCCTCGGGCTGAGTCTTGACGCAGAGAATATCAGTCCAACTTCTTTCATCATCTATGGGGTTCAAGGGTTTTAGGGTGAGATATGAGAGAGGTGGGGAGGATATACACAATACAAACAATAGTTTTGAAGAAACAAGTTTTACCTTGTGGCTGTCGGAAAACATCAAACAAATGACAGCTCACAAATCATCGCATCTAACGAGGTGTATAGCAGGGGTTTGGTCTTCTAAAGGTCAAATAATTCTTCAGATCCTTCAAGTCTTCGGAGTCTTCAATTGTTGCAGCTGCAATTCTTCCAACGCATGGTGAAATCCTCTTTACTCTGAAGTGGTCATCAGTTCTCCGATATCTAATCCTTCTTGGAGCGTCTTCAGTTGATCCTCCGGGTGATCAAAGGATAAGGGGTATATTCTAACTATTTGAGGTGAGAGGGTCTATTTGATAAAATCAGAAAAGATGAGAAGTAAGAGTCTTTTGAAAATAAAGTTTTGATATATCCTGTCCAAGGGCTTTCCGTTTTCTAGGGTCACGTCCTACGGTCAACATGTGCTCGATACCATTTCAGAGCGACCCGACCTCGACGGTCAAGCCTACGTGTTATCGTGCCATCCACGGATCGGTATCTTTGCACACAGTACATTAATGTATATATCAAAGTGCAATCACATGTATAAATAACGTAAAATGATATATACCTCATAATAATCAGCGGAAACAATCAAGCGGGTGTGGAGTCCCATCAACGCCATCGGCGGGTTGAGTGTAGACCGTAACCTCAGATCGTAACTCTTACTCGTCGAGGAAATATCTGCAACATGATACGTTGCAGCCGTGTAGGTCAATTACATTGAATGTACCGCAAGATCACAACATGAGAAAACAGATGATAAAACTATACTATATGCGGTATGGCTTTGTGGCTCAGATCTGAGTTTTGTTTGCGTAAAAGCTGGTTTTATTTTCCCTACATCAAAGGAATAATGAAGTCTGTACTATGGAGTTTTCTATCATGACATGGTTCCACCAACCGATGTCTCATAGCCCAAAATCATCATAAGTTGCCCACAATTAAGTTATCAATCCGGTGTTGAGAGTTCGAGATAGATCCAAGTCCGGATGCTCAAATTGTCCGTAATCGGGACACGGCTAATCGATTAGGTTATAACCCTCTGCAGAGGTTTGTACACTTTACCCGCAAGATTCGATCCTCTCTTTACGTTCTCGCACTTGAGTGTTTGAGAACAAGATGACCAAACATGGTCTTCCAAAGAGTTCCTCGACCACTTTGTCCGGTACCCATCCAATCCTATCGTAGTTCTACATCTGCTAGCACCGCCCCAGCCAGAGTCACAACTAAGGTCAACCAAGCGAGCCCATAATGACTTGCGGTTGCACAGGTAAGCTTCCGGCGTGAAGTATTCTTCCGTCTCTTTGAGTCTGGGTGAAGCTTTCGCAAGATGTCATGGCGCTTCTCCATGCATCCCGCCAACCACTGGTTTCTCCAGGTGCCCACAAATCCTTCACCCATGAGTGTGTATTGAATTCTTGTCTTGAGTCTTGAAGTCTTGAGGCCTTGAAGATGCAGTCCTTGCAGATTCCATCATGGAGTTGTAGTCATTGACGTAGAGCCTCCATTCTCACACCACTCCGAGCACTCATACCAAACCCGTCTACTATAGCGTAGCATTAAAAGAAATAACGTCCGGGCTTGGTAACAGGGTGATGGGTTCCTACCTCATGCATACTACTCAACTACAAGAATTCAATAACACTCTGAGGGTGGTTGCAAAGGTGCCACTAAATGCAATAAAACATAGGTAAGAAAAGCATGGTCAAAGTGAACTTGCTGGTAATACTTGATGAAGATAACAACAACGTCGGAAAATGACTTGGTAGAACTAATCGTCACTCGTTGAAAATCTATATAGTCAAACATAGCATTCACATAAGCAAACATCCTAGCAAACAATTTTAGCACTCGAAATAACAATCAAAACAGCAAGGAAAATCGATAATAAAACTCAAACAAAATCAAAAGAAACTTCAAATAAAACTACAAAGAAAAACTACTAACGAAGATCTATGACTTTGCTACAAACATCTAATATAGTTTTGCCGTAAGTAAAAACTTAACAACAATTAAAATACTAAACTAATAAATTAACGGAAAATAAAATGTAAAATAACTAATTTAACAGAAAGTATTTTTTCCATAAAATTTTATTTGCAAAAGAAACAAATAAAAAGCTTTTATAAAACTCTAACTATGACCTATAGAAGGTTTCATACAAAACTAAGGAAATTTTTTAAAAAATAAAATAAATTTTCTCCTGTTGTCTAACAGAAACACAACTAATTTTGTCAAAAGTGACAAAAAGAAATAATTTAAAACTAATAAAAACAATAAATAAAAAGCTAAAACAGAACTAATATTAAAACAGTACTGTTTTGCTAAAACCTAATTTAAATTAACCTGAAAATAAAATACTAAATACTACTGGATAAACAAAGGTCCTAGAGACCAGGAGCAAAAGAATTAATTAAAACCTATTTTAAACTTCCGGAATAAGCAAAACAAGCTTTAATTCAAATCTGATCTAACTCAATTTTATAAATCCAAACATAGACAAATTATATATTTTTGGAAACTACAAGAAAATTGTGATCTAACGCAAAAAGAATCAGCATCATTGGACTTCTAGATCAAAAGTTATAAGCTAAACAAGAATGGAACTAAATCTGTTACGGAAATTAAATCTGAAAACGAAAACGGAGTTACCTGTACGTGAGGCAGAGATGGCAGGAAGGAGACGGCGATGTGGAGGCTGCTCGGCGAGGGGGCGAGGTCGCCCGGCGAGGTGGGGTGGCGGAGGAGGGGTCGGCGCTTGGGGAGGTGGCGCTGGGCGATGGGAGGTTCCAGGAGAGCTCTGGTGGCGTTCAAGGCAGAAAAAGGAGGACGGTGGCGAGAAGGCTACGGGCAGGGAGAGGCGTGGTGATGGGAAAAATGGAGCGAGGAGAGGAGGGGTTTTATAGGCGGTCTCGGGAGGCGCTGGGATGGAAAGACGAGGGAGATCGGGAAGGTGGAGATTTCTGTCTCCATGGACATGGAAAGCTTCTGTAACGTGAGAGGAAACAGAGGAAGGAGATGATCTCTTGTTGGGCTAGAATAGGAAAGTACTTAATGGGCCAGGTTTTTCCTAATAAAACGATTCCATTCCTATTTTTAAATTAGGAAACTAAAACAATAAAAAGGAATCAAATCAATTGGAATCAAGAGTTTTATATACTAAAATTATCAGAAAAATAAAATGTAGATGATGAGCATTATTCCACGGCCAAAATAAAAACTTAAAAAATGTTTTCAGAAAATCCCTAAAGGCTTTATTTCTTTTTGCAAATAATTTTAAATAAAAACTTTGGTTTTCTTGGCTCAAATATTTTCAAAAGTGCCCCTGATTTTGGAGGTCATTTTCCTCCGCTCTTTCTTGCTTGCAAGAATTTATTTTCGGGTATTTCTCGGGAAGAAAAATAGAGAAGCAAGTGCAAATATTTGAAAGAATTAAATTGCAAAACTCCGTTCAAATTCTTTATAGTTGAAGAAGTCATGTCATCTTCTCTCATTGATTTTAATAGGATGAATTTGAATTTACGGAGAAGGGAAAGTCATTTTATTCCTCTCATTCAAAAGTTTTTGAAAAGGTTCAAATTTCACTCAAGTTTAATTCACTCAAGCAAACAAACAAACAATTCAATTAATTATATTAACATTCCAAAATTTGGGATGTTACAGCATACCACCCCTGTACGCCCCTTTCACGTATGCACACAAAACTATCTCCATGTCCTCTAAAAGTAAGCCCCCAGAAAATTCACGCGTGTTTCATCTTTCTCTCGCGATATAGGAAATGACGATCATTGTATTTGAAGTGAAAGCACGATACATACATTGGACTTCATAATCCACTCATTACGGTCACCGTTTACGTTTAGTGGTTATTATACAGTCACGGGCTCACCGTACAACTTTGTATTTGCTCATGACATGACTAGTTGACCAGTTGAACGCTCCATGTGGCACCTAATTTAGTGTTGAATCACATTATCTCACTAACATCGTGCCCACCTGTCGACTTGTATCTACTCTACATCTACACTATTATAAAATACATAAAATACACTCTTATAAAAAACAGAGTTGGTGATGATGGTGTGCCTGCCATACTGCAATATAGGCCGTCCGATTTATATCTGACGGATAGGAAAGAAACTATGGCAGTTTTGCAAAAAGGTACCCACACACCTCTCCACATTTGCAAATAAGGCCTTCTCTCGTTCATCCTTTTCTCTCACAAGATAAACAAGTCATACAAATGCATCTTGATGTTACGTGCAACGCATGGGCATCTTGCTAGTAAGAATGAAAACAAACGACAAAAAAATATTTTGACGGTGGTGCGAAGTCATGACCACGGGCACAACGGACAAGGTGGCCTTGTATTGGTATGCTGAGCCGTCTATTTTAACACACATGAGCTGGTGTGGTGATTATACACACACGCACGCATGCACACGAACTCCATCCACGCAACACTCACACAAACACATGCACCCACGCACGCACGCAACACTCACACGTACACACGCAGCCACGCACGCATGCCACACTCACACGCACACACGCACGCATGCATGCACACACCAGTACACCACACGACCAACACACACTCTCACGCTCAAGTGCTCAACCTACACGTGCATGCGCACACATCAGGCCCTGACAGACACATACACAACCAGGTGATTCCCGCGCACGGGTTGGAGCCTTGTCGCGCCTGCATAAAGTTGTGTTTATTTGACCTTTTCCCTATGCGAACTGACATGTGGGACCCACAAGGAACATGGTAAATTTAACTAGTCAACATGGCGCCACACAGACTATTTGGCCGGTCAACAGAGTGCAATCCGATGCTGAACTATGAGCAAGTGACCGGATAATCACCGCAAAACGTATATAGTGACCGTAATCAGCTTATTCTGAAGTTCGGTGACCGTACTACACTTTTCTCTCTATAGGACCTCCAAAACTACATCTCTACACGTTCTCGCATGTTACATCTAACAACTATGCAATACAACACTACTACTACACTCTAACATAATAAATCATATGTGTTTTTAGTTTTACTAGATATCATATTGTTACTTATAATTATTCAGTTTGCATACATTAAAATTGCCTTTGAAATGTATGGCCAGTATCATCTACCGTGCGGGAAAAATCCCGCCCTTTCCTGTTTAATCGGGTTTGTATCGATGGATCATGCGAAACAACAAAACTATAGTACTATACAGTACAAGTGACATTTCACTGGGCCGTCGTGTCGTCTACTCCTCCGTCCTAAGAATGGATCGCTCGCTTTCATAAATCTTCTAGTCCCTTTCGCCGACATGTGGGACATCAAGTTACCGGGTCCACGTGCCATACCGGAATACAGTGCAGAGCAGCCGGGGTGAAGCACCCCAGCCATCGCGCCGGTGTAGTAATGAGCAATGAGGCATCAAATCACAAAGCTGCACCTTTCCCGCAGTTAAGTTGGAGGGACGAAGTAATAATGCTAAAAAAAGTAGTTGGAGGGACGAAGCAACCATCATTTCACTCGTTGCTGAATCCGCTTCTCCCTCATCTTTTTCAACTTAACCACGTGTTGCTTCTGCCGTTGTTCTGCCTCATGTGGGACGCAGATCAGCTTGGTCGCTTCTCCCTCATCTTCTTCAACTTAACCACGTGTTGCTTCTTACGTCGTTCTGCCTCATGTGGGACGCGGATCAGCTTGGTAAAGCACTGACACGTGGGACCGCATGTTAGCAAACCGCCAGGACAACGTCCTCCTAAAATAAGAAACCTCCCCCGCCATCCGCGTGGCAAAATCACCTCCTTTTTACTAATCTTTGATTCTATAATATTTTAGATCAGTATAATTGAGATTTGTATAGATAGCACACAGGAGCAAAACCAAGTGGTACGGTTAAGGGCATCCACAATGTGTAGCCAAATGTGAAAATAGCTTTTGGCATCGTGGGAACCATTGTGGACGGCATTGCCAAAGCCAAAAAGATGGAACCGAAGCTCCCTGATTGATTGATTGAAGGAATGGAAAAATGCAATGTCTCTCCTCTTTCTCCCATGCTTGGGCGCATGTAGGAGTAATCTGATAGAAACATGAGTCTATTCCCTGTCCCTTCTATCACAAATCACAAAGCATGAGGCGTCAAATCACAAAGCACAGACGATGCAACTATCATTTCACTCTTCACGACTCCGCTTCTCCATCGTCTTCTTCGAGAAACCATCTCACGCACTAGTACTCCTAGTACTAGTACTAGTAAAGGACTTCTGGATGCAAATAAGGCGGTTGTCTCGGCTTGCGGCGGCACTTGCGAACGACTTACCGTGGTCTCCTCAATGGTGTTCTCCGTCGAGCGCACTTCGCCAAACCACAAAAAAAAGTCGTCGGCGTCACGCAATGGGCAAGGAATTCAAATATATTTACTACCTCCATTTTTTGTACACAAGGCCAGTATATCAAAATTACAATTTGCAAAGGGCCACTAACACTAATCGAGGCAAAATTGATGGGGTTAGCAACCAAGGACATTAATATCCCTGCATGCATGCGGAAGTGAGAAGGTTCGTTTGCATGGCGCTGCATTAATCAAGCGATGAGGAGTGAGATGGTTAGCTCTTTGGTCTTTCGAGAAAAAATACGCATTAATTGACACGTGAAACGAGGATTTGTATCGAAGGAAAACCCGCCTTTCTTTTTAACACTAGTACTCCTAGTATGTACTACCTCCGTCCTGGTTTATAGGTCCCTTTTATAGTTTGTGCCAAATTTTGACTAAAGATTTAACTAACAAAATGTTAATGCATGTCAAGAAAAATTATCTCATTGGATTCGTATTTTAACATAGTTTTGAAAAATATAATGTCTGGTGACATGCGTGAACATTTTCTTAGTTTAATCTATGGTCAAAATTTGGCACGAAATACAATGGGGACCAATAAACCCGGACAGAGGTAGTACGTACTTATCCTGTTTGGGTCTAGGCTTTGCTTTGCCAAACTTCGCCACACATTTTTGCCAAGCTTGCCTAAAGTTTTCAAAATGAGAAGGAGGTACACTTGCGCACGGCTGTCACGGTCGCACTACACCCTCACACGGTCGCTCCTGCACGCCGCGGTCGCACCGCACCCTCACACTTCGCTCCTACACGCCGCAAACCCAACCAAGGGAATGCACCCTCACTGACACGTGCTGTCGCATGTGAACAAACCAAACTCAGCCATCCTATCGCTGACACATAATTTTCGTTCATAGAGTATGTTTATCCAACCGGAGTATCCGTACGGCCCGTGTGGTGGTCTGTTGGGGAAGAAGAAAAGGTGAGGAAGAAGGAAAGAAGGGTTATGAGACGTAGGATATTCATCCAACCGCCTGAAACGGTAGACTCACGCGACTTGCATAACAAATAGTATGTTTTTACACAGCAAAAGATCCATAATAATAAAAACAACAACATAAAGAAAAACTATCACCGCTTTCGCGGAAAGAGGCGGCCTCGTCGTCTTTGGCTGCCGGCGTGAACCAGCCGTCGCTGCCGGCGTGTGAATCCGCACCATGGTTGTCCTCGGCCTCCGGCTACTCGTTCAAGCGGAGTGTGCGGGCGCTCTGCACGGACGAGCACAGCCAGTTCAAGTCGAGGGCGTCCGGTTCCGCTGCAGGAGGGCCTCGATGGCAGCGGCATCCGCGCGCTCGCGTCGAGTCGAGCCTCCGCCGCTGGTTCAAGTCCGGGACTTCGGTTCCGCTGCAGGGAGGTGTCGATGAGGCGGCATCCGCGACGCTCCGCATCGAGTCGAGCCTCTGCCGCCCGGTTCAAGTCCAGACTTCGGTTCCGCCCACGAGGCGTCCATGAGCGGCATCCGCGCCTCTGCGTCGAGTCGAGCCTCTGCCGCCCGGTTCATGTCCGGGGCGTCCGGTTCCGCTGCAGGAGGGCCTCGATGGCCGCGGCATCCGCGCGCTCCGCCTCAAGTTGAGCCTCCGCCGCCCGGTTCACATCCACGACATCCGGTTCCGCCTGCAGGAGAGCCTCGATGGCAGCGGCATGCGCGCGCTCCATGTCGAGTTGAGCCTCTGCCTCCCGGTCCTCCTTTAGTATCGCCATGTTGAACCGCTGGTCTGCGTGCACCATGGGGGACTCGGACACCAGCACGAAGTCGACGTCCATCGTCTCATACCCATCGGGGGCCTTCTGCGCCGCGACCTCCGCAGTGAACATTGGATCGGCTTCCTCCTCCTCGTAGCTTGGCTCCAGAGAACTCGGGGATTGGCCCGCCTCAAAGCGAGCTTCAGAACAGAGGTCTGTGGCGCCGACCGCCGCCGCGATTTCTGCGCGGCGCTCCGACGTCAGCATCTTTTAGTAAGTGATCTTGCGGCGCACCATGGCTTTCCGGCGAACTAGGGGACGCTTGATGCGGGCTAGGGGATCGAAAGGTGGGGGAATGGGCTGGAGATTTGGTGTGGGTTTAGGGCAGTGGCTGTCGTAGTCCGAGCAGCGAAGGTTCTGGTGTGAATAGTGGTTCTGGTGACGACCGGTCAATCGGTTTTGACTGTACATTGCTCTTGTCGCGTTCGCGTTGCGGCCCGGCACGCTGGACCCTCCACGTCGCTCACCGAATGGAACGCGCTTCGTCTTGCGTTTTCGCTCTCTTGTGGGACCGCATTTGAGAGCAAACCGACGTCCCTCCCCCTCCCCCGCCCGCGTCATTTATTATACCACTACTCCCTCTGTTTTATGCGGAGTAAATAAAAACAGAGGGAGTATACTATGGATGAAGATCCCCTGACGTGGCCGAACCCATTGAGTAACTGACATGCGGGACCTAGAAAGCATGGGGTCCGCCAGTAAGTGATCGAAAGGGAGGGTAAGGCAGGGATACCTACGTCAGAGGATCCACTTCCACTATACTCTGACCAAATGTTAGAGTAATAATATATGACATGCAACTTACACAAATGTTAGAGTAATAATATATGACATGCAACTTACACAAAGCATACAGGGTCTAATCGTTTTCGAGGCTAACTTTGACCAAATGTTAGAGTAATAATATATGACATGCAACTTACACAAAGCATATGGTCAATTTCAGTATGTGAAAGGAGTTTCCAATGATATAATTTTCACATTATACATCTCATGTACTCCCTCCGTCTAGGTGTGTAAGTCATCTTACGAAAACCAAATAATCCCAAAACACGAGGGCGCGGTGCATTAACTTCTACCTCGTTTCTTGTTTCTTAACATATGAACCAATAAGAGATGAGGTGTGCATGCTTTTAATGACCGAGACTATCAAACATGACATGCGTTGGTTAGTTCATTACATGCAATACTATTAATTAGCAAATAAACATTAATGTCTCTCGTTTTCCCCTCCTCCTTGGTCACGGTGCACAGCCTAAGATGACTTACTCACCTATGTGAAAGGAGTACTATTAATCTTGTCAATAGTCAAATTGGAAACCATCTCGAGTACAAGTCTAGGAGTACGTACGAATCTAACAATATTGATTGGGCGTTGTTGAATGTTGATACCTTTTTTTTATCATAGTAGAGATACTTTGACTACACATAAAACTTATATGTAAGGTAGAAAGCATAGGAGGGAGTATATTGTACGTTCAAAAATGAAACAAACATTGAATAGCCTTTATATATGATTTGCGGATGCTATGATCACCGGTTCAAAATTTTGAATCCTCCTTAGGTATCACGTGCCCCCACTCGTTCCCTATCGATTTCATCTCGGGGTCCGGAGATCTATTGAAAGAGGACTAGGGTGGGTACATGCGAATGATACTCGGCGAATGTTCAAATGAGGCATGCGGGAGGATGGACTCGACTGGAGGGCGACATGATCGATGGAGAAGAGGCTTGAAGAGGAATGAGAAATAAGCAAACGCCACATGATTACACTTGAATGGATCAAATAAACAATAAGTTGTCTCGCTTGGCCTACATAGTGGAAGGCCTAATGCGCAACGCGGAGCACTGACGCTCGAATATGGCCGGGAAAACAGGGAAACATACATGTGGGGCACACCCGTCGGGACGACGTAGCGTAGACTAGTCCAATGGAGGAGCTGGCCGACGACCTCCTCGCCACCGACAACCGTTCATGTGGGTCTTTGGGGCCAACAATGGGGCGCAGCTCCAGCACCGCCTCTGGACATGGCGACCGCGGTGAGCGACACGCTCATATCGTCGATAGACACGGTCGGTTTCAGTGTGCCGAGGGTGGCGTTTGTGCCATGGCACGACCAACGGTATGTTTGGTTTGCGCCCAAGGTTGCCCCATCAAAGCATTGGGTAGCCAAAATTTTGGTTGAGGTATTGGTTGCCCATGATTTGGCCGACATTGGCAAGAAAAATGAACTAGAGTTGGCTAGAGTTCATTGGCATGCCAAAGAAATGGAAACCATCCAAACAAAGACCAATCTTTGGGTCATGACCAAAATTTTGGTAAGGTGCACTTTGGCCACAATCCAAACACACCCCAACACCTGGCTCGTCGCGGATGCACGGGGCACCGTGACGCGTCCGCGGAGTGGTGTAGCGCGGCCAACTGCATCCTCTGGACCTGAGACCATGCCGGGGCGTCTTGCTTTTTCAATGACATGCGGGGATCGCATTTGAGAAAAGGCCATCTACAACGTTGCCACGACCGCAGCTGACTACCCTGGCACACCAAAGCCCTCGTCCCTTGCGCCACCGCGCGGTGCGTTCCCAGCCGGCGCCAGCTCCCGCATTCATGTCGTCCGTTCGTATGTCGTTGTTAAGAGGCTCAGTGCCCGAGGAACCAACTCTGGCGACTTAATGACGCACCCGGACGCTTAGCCTCACCGGAATGCGCCACTTAAAGCGGCAACGCGCAACTAACCTCCAAACCATAGCGCATCATCCTCCTACCTGACTCCACATCCGCCATGACCGCAAGTGCGAACGCTCCGCGGGAGAGCTTGTCTTCGGGGATGAAGCTCGAGGTCGCTGCCCTCGCTCAAGTCGCCTCTCGCGACGCAATAGCGGCGTAGCCGGACGCGGACGCGACCGCACATGCGGTGGCCATGCTGGCGGCCGACGACGGGAGCACCGTCCGCCACGCGTCCTACTTGCCGCCGTCCAACGTCCGGCACCGCCGAGGTCAGGGACTCCTCCGAGGATGAGTAGGGCATGGGAGGCGGCAGGGCATGGTGTGCCAACTGGCCGGTCCGTATCCCGTGTTCTACTCTTCCTCGCCGGAGACCGCACCTTCACTTCACGGGTCTTGAACCCCGCCCCCGTACATAGAGATCGCGGATGGAGGACGTCGGTAGCCGCCGTAGAATAGGTTTAGGCTCGGGTTTCTTTTATTTTTCGGTCTTATAAAAGTTCGAAATGTAATGAAAATCTGCTGTGTTTGCATTAATCTCGGCCGGTGTATATGAACTTTCACAATAATATACATATTGTAGGAGTACGCACGGAAGATCAAGATCTTGTGGGAGAAAAGGATGAACGAGGGAAATCCTTATCTGCAAATGTGGAGAGGATTGCGGGTAAATTGTCATAGTTTGCTTCCTATCCGTTAGATATAGATCGGACGGCCTATATTGCAGTATGACAGGCACACCATCATCACCAACTCTGCTTTTTATTGAACCGAGACAAATCTAAAAAACCCAACTAAGCCAACCTCCCAGCATATCGCGCGGGAAAAGACCCGGCCGCGCCGTTTTAGTCGGGATTACCGGATTACTAGTAGTAGTATCGATGGATCGCGCGAAGCAACATTTTTTGAGGGGGCGAAGCACCTAGTTTAAAAGGAAAAAAGGCGGTACACTCACAGCACTCATGTCACGGTCGCATTGCACCCCACACACGTTCGATCCTGCACACGGCTCACGCAAACGGAACGCGCTTTGGTTGCCTCTTCACTGACACATGGGACTGCACTTGGAGAAATCGACCATGCGCCAAACTCCCCCCGCCTACCGCGCAAAAATCCTCCCCACACAAAAATTCCCCCAAATTGATTCAACGCCCTTCGCCAAATATTCCCAAACCCCTCCCCGTCCCCCTCCACTCCATTCGCTCCGCCAAAGCCGCCCTCCCCGCCTTGGCCGATACGTCGGCTCCGCATGTTCATCGAGGGACGTCTGGCGATCCTCTCGCTCCTGATGCGCTCTCGAGACTGCCGTCCTCTAGGCGCGCCGCCTCCTCAGCTACGTTCTTGTGGGGCGCGACGGCGGTCAGCGCCGCCCATTACCGGGCGACGTTCGTGTGGATACGCACAGCGGTCAGCTTCTCCCATGGTACGTGCATTCTAGACTGAGGCCCCGTTCATGTCGGTGTAGCGCTGAATGTTAGCTGATAGACGCCGTTAATCTCACTATTTGTCAAGTAGTTTATTGTCAATATGCTCGCTTAAGAAGCTTCCTTGCCTGCTCGCACTCAATCTGCTTAGCTGAGATGGCATGCCAAGGCCGATTAGTTGCTAAAATATCCTGCCATATATTTATTGTGACGTAGATTGCCATGGTCTAGTAGCCAATCTATTAGGTGAAATAGCTCTACATTGTTTTATACTCGATCTTTGTTGCTGCGATGGCCTTCGATAGTTAGATGGCTGTGTGCTTGGGCTCATTGACTGCTGAAACAGCCTGCCATAATTTAGCACTCAAATCTGTTTGCTGAATTAGCTTTACATATATTTCGTTACTTAGATCTGCTTGTCCAAATATCTTGCCATAGCTTTAGACATCGACCTAGGTATTTTTTTTCTGGACTTCATAAAAAAGCATATATGTTTTTTCCTGTAATATCTAGTAGAAGAACTAATTTGTATGTCTAAAAGATGGACAGGACTTGGATAACTTCGCTCAAGATTCTCCTCTGCATATGTCGAGGGGTTGAAAACTTCATGAACTTTATCGAGCTGAGTACGGTGGTCCGAAATCAGATGTGCTCTGCCCGTGTAGCAGTTGTATGAATTCAGTTACAAGACCCAGTCAAGCTGTGCAAAATCATCTACACTTGTATGGGATGTCGGTCACATATACTAGGTGGGTTCATCATGGTGAAGCTGTGAGCGTCAATGTTATTGACTACGTGGAAGCAGCAGATCACCGTCTTGATCTGCTCGATGCTCGGTGGAAGAGGAGGAGGAGGTGGTGGTGGCGGAGCCGATGAGTTTGACCAACATTGGAACAATGATACGAAATGCTCGTGCATTCCGTGAACTTTCACTGCAGAAGAAAAGCGGTGGGCCCGCATGTTGGAACAATGCAACGTTGTTGTCACCCCGGAAATAGGCTGTCAATATTCTCAGCTATGGTCACCTTTCTTGGTGAAGACATCTGAGCGGATGACCAACAAATCATTCGATGCGATGTTGGCTGCTTTCGCAAATCTTTCCCGAGATCGTCGAGCTGCCACACACCTACAATAAAATGAAGAATTTCCTTCGTGCAGTTGGAATTGGATATGATATGATCCATGTTTGTAAGAATAATTGTGTTACATTCGGAAGGATTATGCCAACTTAAGTGAATGCCGAAATGCAAATCATCTAGATGGAAAGATGGCGATGTTGTGAAGAGGGTTCCTCATAATGTTCTCGAGACATTTTCCAATTACACCAAGATTGCAGAGGTTGTTTCATGATTTGAAACAAGAGAGGATGTCTTGTGGCATTCTAGGAACCAGAGTACAGAGATCGAATGTAATGAGCCATCCATCTCATGGTAGTGAGTGTAAAAGCTTCAATGATAAACACAAAGAGTTTGCTGCTGACCGAGAGACATTAGACTTGGCTTAGCAGGATGGATTTAACCCATTTGGCCACAGGCGCCACATATAGCATGTGGCCAGCGCTTGTTATCCTTACAACATGCCTCCAAATGTCGCACCAAAGAATCAAACTACATGATGGCCTTGCTCATCCCAGGTCCAAAAAGTCCTGGAAAGGATTTTGATTTGTTCATGGAGCCTCTTGTGGAGGAACTTCAACAACTATGGAAGGGTGTTCTCACTCGAGACCTATATAGCAGCCCACCAGCTGATTTCTTTCTGCGTGCTGTTGTAATTCGGTGCATCCATGATTATCCGGCTTTGGGCACTATGTCAGGGCGAACAACACATGGTTACAATGCATGTGTTCACTGTGACAGGAATCCGCTGTCATACGCAATACTTAGCAAGATCTATTACATTGGACACCGCCGTTTCCTTGCCAAGGACAAGCCGCATCCTAGAAAATATCGAAGACATGTGTTCAATGCAAAGCATGAAAACCGTGATGCGCCAAAGAGGCTCACCGCCGATGAGTTGCAAGTGGAATTAGAAGGTCGGGCATATTACACGTGAAACCATCCGGTAATGGTAGCGGAAAAGGAAGCATGGCACGGTTGAAGAGAGATTATTGTTTACCCGCAGGTCCACTTTGTGGGACTTGGAGTATTGGAAAGATTTGGATCTGCGGCATAATCTTGATGTGATGCACATCGAGAAAAATATATGTGACAACATTATCGGCACACTTCTTAACATTGAAGGCAAGGCGAAAGATACCTTAAAATCTAGGATTGATTTGACACACAGGTATCGAGAAAGGATTTGTAGGTGCAAGATGAAGGTAAACCACGGGATATGGCACCGGTGTGTATGTCTTGGACAAGGTAAAAGAAAAGAATTATGTGAGGTCTGTCACGTGTGAGATTCCCACATGGATTTGCTTCCAACCACGAAAGGAGAGTCGGTGCATATGGAAACAAGGTACAAGGGTTGAAAACTCATGACTGCCACGCCCTACTTCAAGCGGTTTTACTGTTATCCTTAGAGGATTGGGCATACGACTTATCTGAGCGATTGCAAGAGTTGGGACTATTCTTGAGGAACTCTGCAGTAGAAATATCAGGATAGATGCTTTGGGCGTCTTAGAGACAAGATACCAACTATCCTATGCGACCTTGAGAAGATATATCCTCCGGCCTTCTTTGATGTGATGGTGCATTTGGCTGTTCATCTACGATGAGGCACTACTTAGAGGTCCAGTGCAGTATGGCTGGATGTACCCTATTGAAAGGCGGTTAGGCACTTTCAAGGGCTATGTTAGGAACAGAGCTAGACCCGAGGGTTCCATTGCAGAGGCCTACATTGCTACAGAAGCGTTGACATTCTGCTCAAAATACATTGAAACGGTGATCGACTTAGCAAAGAGGTGGGTGAAGACAATCCGGGCTCAATGTTTTCGATTATTCATTCGAGTTACGAGGAAGAGTCGACAAGAGGACAAACCTAAAGATTTGGACAAAATGGTTTGGTATGTGTTGAATAACTGTCCGAGATACTACCTTATATCAAGTAAGTGCGATCTTGCAGCTTATACATCGTAATCTACTAAACTTGCAGCACATTCTTATTTATTTAGATGTTTGACGCGATCACTATGTTGTGCAGCATGTACAAAGAGGAGTTCTTGCCGCAAAATCCAAGAAACATTGACAAACTGGTTATGGCAGGATTTGCGAAATGGTTCAAGAACCATGTAAGCATTTGAAGTGCAATTGTCGCTTTTTTTAATATATTGAGTACATAAGATGATCAGCTTTTCTATTTTCTAACCATAGGTTAAGAAGATGCGGGGATGGGCAGGCAGTTGATGATGCCCTTTACTCACTAGCAATGGGTCCCGATACTCGGGTAAGACATTATGAATCTTGCATTGTTGAAGATGTGCGCTACAACACCCTTGCACGAGGCGAAGCGGAAGACACAAAACAGTGCCATCATGAGCACATATCGTATGAGAAAGAGACAAGCTGAAATATATGCTAACATAACAAACATTGTTCAGTTCACGATATATCTCCGCCGAGGATCATCGGTGTGTGGTTACATTGTCTTTGTCGTTGGTATAACCTGTTTTCCAGATCGCGAAACCCGAGCTGATGATTATTTCAAATCCATCAATGTCAAGGCGGCGTACCAGACCAACGAGCCTTTTATTTTGGCAAATCAAGCAACACAGATATTTTTCTTGGAAGACACATTTGCACGTAGCGATGACTGGGGAGTATTGCAAAGGTTTGAGCAGAAGAATTCGTTTAATGAAGTTGCACAACAAGATGATGCTTACACTGCTCCTGATGTCACTACAAGAAATCTGTTAATCCATGACGGATTTCTGTTGACGATCCTGAAAACTGTCACGAAAAGCGTCACGGATCAGCGAGAGGTAGATGCCCGTTAAAACGGTAGCACCTTCATGACGGACATCAAGGAACCGTCACGAAAACTGTCATGGATCGACTAGTTCGGCTTCGCTTTTTCTTTGTTTATACATTGTCCACACGGTCACGGGTGGCTCTTGTTGATGTGTCGTACGCATTCTTTAGTTGGCTCACATGTTAGTCAGATAAAAACAAAAGTAAAGGAAGGGCGTGCTTGAATTTGGCGGGCGCAAGGAGGGCGCACGCGAAGAAAAGAGGGAGGGCGCGCCTAGAATTCCGTTAGCGCGCGGTGGTCAAAATTTAGAGCCCACTAAAGCCCATCTGAACCACTCACCGTATAAGACCTAACCCTAAGTCCCTGTCTCTCTTCCCCATCTCTTTCTCCCACCGCCGCCGCCGCCGCCCCCGCCCCCATCCCCGATCTCCTCCTCTCCCTCCTCCGCACCCTCTCCATCTGGTGGTCGCTCCTTTCACCACCCCTTCCTCTACCTCCCGCATGCGCCCTTTCTCTTCCCCGGCCTCTCCCATGCCTCCGCCGCTCCCACTCCCAGTTGCAGCTCTTCCTCCTCCACCCATGCTCTACCTTTTCCGCTGACCCCTCACTCCTCCGCCCCATCCTCCCTGACGATGGTTGATTCGCAGCCAGTGCTGTAGATCAACTGAGTTCAATGGCGGCAACAACCCTAGGAGCGATGACAACAACGTCTTGGGTGTGCTGGATCCGCATGGAGCTCAACACCGACAGTAGCCTTGTCGGAGCAGAGTGGCTGTGCGGTGGCCGGTCTACCGCGACGACTCGATGGAGGCGGCAGCGAACCATAGTCGCCACTCGCCACTTGTTACTGGCTCGACGCATTGGGCTGGAGGCAGAGCAATACGGTCAACAAGGTATGGCTGCTGGCCTGCTGCGGTGAGTGTGCATAGCGGCAGATATACATGGTGAGTTTAATCCCCTTCCACACCAACTTGTGGTTTTTTTCTTCCATGGCCGATGTGTTATACAGACGCTGGATCTAAATTCAGAACGTGCTACTTCTGTATTCCTTGATTTTTTGCACGCATGGTTACTGCTAGCTTAACACAATGTTCTGATGTTTCTCTGGCAACATGCTTTGAATTGATGTACTGGTGGTTGGTTGAGTGTGCGTACATGACATATCTATGTTCAGTAATGATCCAGACCACAAATTTAAGTTTCCGGATATATCTGCGTGTACAGAAGCTTCTCATGTATGCATGTTAATGTCAACTGCCGTGGTATATACTGGTGATTTACTTGATTGTTCAAAAAATTACATCAAAGAGGTGTGTTTGATTTATTGTCAACTGGTGGTGGTTGGCCATCATGCAAGTCATCACTTCTCTGTTATTTTGTACAGATATGTGATTATTTGTACAGACTTTTGTTCTTGCAATCTACTCCCTCTGTCCCATAATATAAGAACATTTTTTTATACTAGTGTAGTGTCAAAAACGCTCTTATATTATGGGACGGAGGGAGTATCATACATGGGCTTCGTTAATTATATATGCCATACATGTTCATCGACATCATTAGTGAACAAATCATTTTGCTCTAGAAACAACAAACACGTTTGAGAGTTCTATGTTCACTTGTTCAGTTGTGTATGATTGTTTTTTTGTTGTTGTGCTATCTTTGGCTATAATTCAATTCATACTCAAAATGATAAGCCCAGAGCATATTTTCTCTTTATCTTACTAAGAAAATCATTGTATTTATAATTTATATGTTGAACAGTACTTGTGGTATGCATATTTCAATGGTCATGAATTTAATTGAATGTGAATGTTGTGCATATGTGATTTTTTTCATTTCAGCTGAGCGTGAAGTTTGTGAAATTTGCTCAAGGGCCATCCTGTCAAGTCCATCATGAAGAAAGGGAAGGTAATGCACCGCCACCCACTGTACCTTGTTCCTTCTTAGTTCTGTTTGTATGCATTTGGATCATTTTCTTTTAAATTCAGTTAGTAAGTTAAGATGCTTGGGGTGACATAGTTCTTTAAGGATTAGTTTCAATGTGGACTGTTTTTTAGTTCTAGTAAAATTATAACTGCGTTGTTTTTTCTGTATGCATAAACTCTACATTGTACCATGTCCCCGATATCATGCATTGCCTTGATACACTATTACAGTGCCATCCCCTAGTGTTCATGGATTCTGTTTCAGCTTTGTATCTTAATAACCATTGAGCAGTTGATTAAGCAATGTAATAAATTAAATTCAAAGTTTACTTGGGAAGCAAGTGTTGTTTACTATTGTCAGTGCTTTGAGATGAACTATAAACACTTAGTTTCATGTGTCCGCGTGGTGGATATTGTTTCATTGTCATGCCATTTTTTTGGCGGATTTATGTCCTCTACTGCTGCAGTACTTGGGAGTTCCGTGATGTGTATTTTGTTGCTTTGTTACTTATAGGTCAACTTGATTACATTTTCAGTTCACACACATTTCTTTGGATTAATTTTAAGCAACCCAATCTTTATTCTTTGTTTTATAGTACATACTTTATTATTCTCTTTTATAGTAGTTGCAAGATTTAAGAATTTTTTATATGTAATTCATATTTTTATGTTTGTTCTAAGTCTCTTATTTCTGAATCTCTTCATATATACAAATCTGTAGTGTTGTAACTATGTGTATAATTAGGTACCATGCTACTTGTTGTTTCTTTTCACATGTTTAATTAAATTTGTTGCACTATGCACCCTGGGAGTGAAAAAATATAGAATGTAATAACATGTACTCCCTCCATAAAGAAATATCAGAGCGTTTAGATCACTAAAGTAGTAGTGATCTAAACACTCTTATATTTTTTTACAGAGGGAGTACTAAGCTTCTTGTAGTTTACCTACTGGCTATAATATTATATGAAGTGACAAATTTTTCATCATCTGGCAGCTATTGATTTATGGGAGCATTTTCAGCAACAAAGACGTGTTTTGACGACTTTGGCATGGATGGGCGGATCTGTGGCTAGAAAAGCGGATTGATGGGGGCGGTGTTGGCTGTAGAGTAGCATAGTGTTCTCCAAAACATTCTTGTAAACTTAATGTTTTTTGGGTATTTTCTTTTTGGTCCTGTAGTGGTGTGTTTTTGGTTGTGTTTGTGTAATTTTCCTTTTTTTAGTGACATGAGCATATATTTTCTGTAAAATTCTTATTGGCTTAAAGTTTCAATGGATGCAGAGAAACGAGAGATGAGCTCATTTTCTGGACTGAAATTAATGGCCCTTAGATGAAATTAAAATTAATGCACTTATATTCTAATTGGGTTGATTACTATATGGGCCGCTACTCTTACATCTAGCTGAAATTTAGTGGGCCAAAATTTAAATGGGCTGAGCTCTACATGGGCCGCCACGTCAGATCCATGTCACATGTTGATGTGGCAGAGAAGTTAACGATGTTATGAGCATGTCCGTTAAGTTCAATCCATGACACCCAAGATCCGTCATGGAGTGTACAGCGATCAGAATATGACGCGATATACATGACGGATTATAAGTCCGTCATGCATGCCCTACCACGACAGTTTTGTGAAGGTCTGTGACGGATTGAGTCCGTCATGTATTAACAAGATTCTTGTAGTGTGTACAAGATAACACAGATGTTCCTAATATCTTTGAAAACCATCACATCAATGGACGCCGCGAAAAAGATTGCTGTCGTCTTTGTGGACATACAAGAGTTGATCAAGAAGAAGCCAGCGTTCGAGGGCGTTGAGGATGAAGAAGAAGATGACACCGTGGGGAATTACGATTCAGATGATACACATGGCGAAGATGTTGGACTTCTGCTGCGGATGATGATTACATTGCTTTTGTTGTATTTGCACGTCGAAGAGGCGTTTTTATCTACTATGTCAAATTGTGTTTGCTATGACAATCTGAAACCTGATGAACATGTTGTTTAGTATTTTCTTTGTGAGAACATCACTTGTTATGTATGCTGATTTGTGTTTGGTGATTGTATGACAACTAAAACATGATGACATTGTTGTTTAGTTGTACTCATATTTGGCTGTGAAACTTGAATTTGATGACATAGTTTGCTGTTGGACTGCAATTTGCTCGACGTCTTCGAATGAGAACAAAGCTGACCCAACAGGGCCTCTGCTATCTATTTATTTATATGAGCAAAAGGGGATACCCCCTGATTTCCGTTAATATAAATCATTAGATGTTCACAACACTACGCCTAACCTGCTACACAGGTTTCATTCATTACTAGTTTCAGCAAAGTGCTCATGTCGTAGCCACTGAATACATCACGAGTGCTACATACACTGCAAATAAAGAGACAATCATCCTACAGAGCACATCGATTTTGCCCATTATCTTCACAAGCTCTTTCATCTCCTCATTGCTCTCAAGGCCATTCAGCAGCTGTTGCTTGGCCATGATCAGAGGAACTGCGTCTTTAGCCTTCTCTCTGCATCTTCCTCTTCTGCCGTTCCTTCAGTTACTTGTTCAACACCCCAACCTGCTGGTATTGGGATTCCTCGGCTAACCAAATAATCAGTGTAGTTGCATTCCCCCACATCAGCAACTTCCCAGAAATACAAATCACATGAATCTTCCCTTTTCTGCACGAATCAAATTGCAAGATCATCAACCAAACTATTAAAAAAATCAGCAACTGAAAGCAGCAGAACAACACTTAAACATATTATTACCCCATGATTCGGGCATTTGTAGAAGACTCGGCCAGGGTTGCGGATTGTGGTTGAGACGCGACGGATGACTCTGCGTGATTTGCAGCAGTGGCACCACACCAATGGCAGCGGGTTGCGATGAGCAATCGGCTGCGGTGCGCGTGCCGGCGGGGTGTGATGAGACCCACAGGCGATGGTACGGGTGGCGACTTGGTGCATATCTGGTTGTTGCCTGCTGAAGAGCAGATGGACGAGCAGCCATCAGATATGGTTGCTACGGCCAGAGCTTCTGATGCTAGGTAGAGTAAGTAGAGAAGAGGAGAAGCGGACGTTGGATTCGAACCAGCTACAGGAGCACGTCTTTCTTTTTTCTAAAACTCGGCAACGTCTCTTTACTGGTACACTAGCTTGTTCTGTACGCCTTCCCAAGTCTTTGATTTTCTTTCCCTTTTTTGCGAGGAAGGAAGGAGGACAAAATTGAGAGTTCCTCGGACTCGAACCCAAGACCTCTCGGTTGAAAACCAAGGGTGCTAGTCACTTATGTGGCGAACGTTCCCTGTGAGGAGGACGACAGACGAACACATTTTCCTCACAGTTTTCTTCCTATATATAAAAAAGTATGCTACTTGTTGTTCGCTTAGTAAAAAAACAATTGTGCCAGCCTTGACCGTTCGATTGACATTCAACGTCTGTCGCGTTTCTTCAGTCTCTTCTTCCTCGAGCCGCCAAAGCCAAACCAGCGCCCGGGGACCGCATGCTCCGCCTCCAGCGGCTGGCTGTGATCTTCCTCGGCTCTGTTCGTTCCGTCCGAGGCCTCACCATCGTCCTCCGCTTTTCGCCGTGGCATCGCCCTCGGTGTTGTCAACATGGTCAACAACCGAGAGGAATAAGGAGATATTTGTACATGGTGAGGATGACAAGAGGGACCCAAAGCAGCAGCATTAATTTTGTTTTTTTGGGACGGAGAAGGGTATCAACTGGGTTGTACGGGACCCGTTGCCCGTCTATCCCAAGCTTTTATTTCATATGTTTAGCACATGACCAGCCCAGTTTGTTTTTTTTCCTTTCTGAAAAATGGCTAGCCAGCTATTTTGTTTCTTGCAGAATAACCAACATAGGCCTATTTGCTTTTCTACGCCCTGCTAGGCCGGAAATCTTTCAAGATGAGGAGGGATGCATTTTGGCCAGAAAATGCGCTATAAGTAATAAGAAATGGGCTATAAGTAATAAGAAATGGGCTATAAGTAATAATAAATGGGCTATAAGTAATAATAAATGGGCTGTAAAATGAAAAAAAAATACAGCAAACAGGCAATTAGTTCCCAAATACTGTTTTCTTTCGGATTTTGATATTTTAAATTTCATTGTTTTTGTGCGGGTAAAATTTCATTGAATTTAAATTAAGGTATATTTAGATTTAAAATTAATTTGAATCCGGCTAGAAATTTCAGGCTGTATCTTTGTTTGGGACAGATTTGGAGGCTGACTTGTGGGTCTACTAGGTTGGCGTGTACTTTGACTTTGTCAACTTAGTCCTAAGCGATTCTAGCAGCAAAGTGACCGTTGGATGTTAATCCAACGGCCGTCTTCTTCTTCAATATATGATCTTGCTCCGGCCGCCCAAACCAGCTCGGTGGGACTGCTGCTCCGCCTCCGTGACCGGCTGTCTTGCCGCACAGCCGCACCGCCCCACCCTACTTCATTGCTGGCCAGGCCATTCCTCTACTCACCCACACCTCCTGTTATTTTCCGGCGACGGCAGCCGGACCAGTAAACCCTCGTACTCCCCACCGCGTGGGCAACCATTGCCGAGTCTTCCCCGGATCTGTGTCATTCCCTTCCTAGGCCTCGCCGTCGTCCACCGCCATGGTGCTCTCTGCGCGGCCTGGTCAACGTGGTCAACGAACGACATCCATCGGCCGTGGACTGTACGCGCAAAATAATGATTCCTCCACCTAACAGCTGTTACCCACCGGAAGGGCCTCTGTATTTCACGAAAAAAATGTTCCCCCCGCTGACATGTCGGACCCACCAGCTATATCTTCGCATGCAAGGAAGTGCCTCCTTATTACGCACAAAAAAAATGAAAACCCACCCTGCTAGATGGGACCCACCATAGTGGGAGGATGACTTGTGGGCCAACTAAGTTGACGGGGACGGAGGGCTTTGTCAACTTAGTCAATATGAACGATTCTAGCTCCAGTGACCGCACGATGTCCATCCAGCGGCCATAGTGCTTCTTCAACCTCTGGTCTTCTTGCTCCAGCCGCACAAAGCAGCGCCCGGTCGTGCCGCGTGCTCCTGCCTCTCGTGGCAGGCTGTGATGCCGTGGAGGCCTCACCGCCCCCTACTACTCCCGCCGCTGGCCCAGGGTATCCCTCTACTCACCCACACCCACTGTTATTCTGCGGCATGGCAGCCTCACGCCGCAGCCGAACCAGTGAACCCTCGTACTCCTCTCCGCGCGGGCTACCACTGCTGCGTCTTCCCCGGCTCCGCGTCATCCCCTTCCTAGGCCTCGCCGTCGTCCAGACCACCGCCCTGGTGCTCTCGGCGTGGCGCGGTCAACATGGTCAACGACCGACTTCCATCGAAGAAATCTTGTCGTGGAGAGGTGACAATTTGGGTCCAGCGGCCGCAAGGAAGTGCCTCCTTATTACGCGCAAAATAATTATTCCTCCACCTGACAGCAGGGACCCACCGGACGGGCCACCTTATTTCGCGAAAAAAATGTTTCCCCCCTGACTGCTGGGACCCACCGGACGGGCCAACGTATTTCGCGAAAAAAAGATCCCCACGCTGTCGACTTGGACCCACGGAAGTGCCTCCAGATACGCACAAAAATGAACACTCCCTTGCTAGCTGGGACCCACCATGGTGGGAGGCTGACTTAATGGGCCTACTAAGTTGGAGGGACGGGGCCTTTGTCAACTTTAGTCAATATGAGCGATTCTAGCTCCGGTGACGTGTCGATGTCCATCCAACGGCCGTAGTGCTTCTTCAACCTCTGGTCTTCTTGCTCCAGACGCCCAAAGCAGCGCCCGGTCGTGCCGCATGCTCTTGCCTCCGTGGCGGCTGTCTTGCCGCGGAGGCCTCACCGCCCCCTACTATTCCCACTCGCTGGCCAGGCCCTGCGGCTACGGCAGCCTCACACCGCAGCCGAACCAGTGAACCCTCGTACTCCTCTCCGCGCGGGCTTCCACTGCCGCGTCTTCCCCGGCTCCCGTCGTCCCCTTCCTAGGCCTCGTCGTCGTCCACCGCCCTGGTGCTCTCGGTGCAGCGTGGTCAACGTGGTCAAGGAACGACTTCCATTGGACGTGGAGAGGCTGACAGCTGGGTCCACGGCCGCAGCAAGGAAGTGCCTCCTTATTACGCGGAAAATAATGATTATTCCACCTGATAGCCGGGACCCACCGGACGGGCCACTGTATTTCGTGAAAAAAACGTTTCCCCCTGACTGCTGGGACCCACCAGCTACATCTTCGCACGCAAGGAAGTGCGTCTGGGCAAAAAAAAACCAAAATGATTCGCCCCTCTAACTGCTGGGACCCACCAGCTACATCTTCGCACGGGAGGAAGTGCCTGACAGTCGGGACCCACCTGGTCGAAGCGTCCGTAGCATTGTCATTCTGGTCGCGAACGTGTACGTACATACTGGTCGATGTAGAGGCGCGCATGTGTCGTAGATGTAGAGGCGCGCACGTAGCATGTACACGTACGTACAGCGACGATGGTGCAAGAAATAAAATACGGCCACGTACGTACATACGGGCAGGGTCTCGAACGCCTACTCGCGCATACGTACATGGCTGGGTCGGAACGGAGAAACAACATCGTCGTCGTGTTCATGGGGAGCGAAGCGGCTGGGTCGGAATGGAATGCGTGGTCGTGTTCATCGGGAGGGCTTGGACGGAACAAGCAATGGAAACGAGGCCTGGCGTACCGCACAACGGAGGAAACGACCTTGTGTTGGACCGGCCACGTTCGAAACGGGGTCCTGTTGATCGGGAGGGGCCTGGCGTACCGCAAAACGGAGGAAACGGAGCTCCTACGGTCAAGCAGGGTCCTATTGATTGGGAGGGTGTGGCGTCTTGCAAAGCGGAGAAGCGGACCTCCTACGGTCGAAATGGGGGTCCTGTTGATCGGGAGGGTGTGGCGCACCGCAAAAGCGGATTTAAACGGACTTGTGTTGGAGTGCTACGGTCGAAGCGGGGGGGGGTGTGGCGCCGCAAAGCAGGACTCCACGGATCTTGTTCATCTCCACCGTCGACCTCCTCCAGCCTCCACGGGCTACCGTCGACCTCCTCCAGTCTCCACGGGCTCCTGTTCATCCAGACTCCACCGCGTGCTACTCCACCGGCTACTATTCAACCACCCCTCTCCACGGGCACCCCTCCACCGTATACTGATCATCCAGCCCTCCACACCACGGGGTCCTGTTCAACCACCCCTCCACGGCCACCCCTCCACCGTCTACTGTTCATCCAGCCCTCCACACCATGGGTTCCTGTTCATCCAGAGGCAATGCCACCACTCATTGTTCATCCAACCCCCCCCCCCCCCCGCGCGCAACGCTCACTAGCAGCAGTAGCGAAGGAATCGCTCCATCGAGTTCAGTTAACAGCCATCGATCGATCGCTCGGGTTCGATGAAGCGTAGCTGCGGTCTGTCGCTCGGGTTCGATTAGAGCCCAACGCCTCGCTCGGGTTCGATTAGAGCCAACGCCGCACACACGCAGCGTCGTCGAGAGAAAGCGCGATCGCTCCGCCTCTGACCTCCCACCGTAACCGGCAACTCCCCGAAATTTTCCTCCCCCTCGCTTGTACCACGGTTTTTCCGTCATGGACGGCCCAAAGAATGTCATGCAGCTGCGTCTCCGGCCCGCCCAGGACAAAAAGCCCATTTTCTGTCATGATTTTTTGTCATAGAAGTAGGAGCCCACCACATCTATGATGATACCGCGTTTTGTCACAATTATCGCCATAGAAGTGTCATATGTATGACAGAAAAAAATTTTGTTCGGCCCAAAATGTCACGGATGTGTCTTTTTTTGTAGTGTCACTCATTATTATCCAAACCGGGGGAATTAGTGCCTCCATGAAGGAGGACAACCGGGGAGAAGAATCTGAAATTCCCTCTCCCCAAGGAAGGAAGAGGGCCGCCTCTGAAGACCTAGAAACAATGGTTTTCAAACGAGGGAAGAAACCTTTGTCAGGGGGCCCTACCCCGGAGGGCATCCTTATTGCACAGTACCCGCAAGGGGACCAACCCTCCATCGAACTGTAAGTAAACGAAAGTACTTTATAGTAAATATACCCTGCTTCATTCCTGAAATCAATAACCGAGACGTATGTCTTGTAGTTCGGATCGTAGCCCTTCTCGACAGAGTTCGTCTTCGGGGGATCTTCTTCCGGAGATGATGGAGAGTGAAACGCCTCCCCGTGCCTCCCTGCCTCGTGAAGCGGACGACCCTGCGGTGTCGTCACGGAGGATTTCTCCTGATCCGCCAAGGCCAGAGGGTAACCCTTCGGCCGCCCGAAGCCCGGGGTATTCGGCTACTAAGGAGAGCAACAGAAAGAGTCCGGGACTGTTCCTGCGTGACCAGACGGACTGATGAATCTTCTGGAGCAAGCGGCTATCTCAGAAGCGCATCATACGCTAATGGGTACGGTGGTTGAGAAGATTTCATCCGCCGAAAGCGGGTTGCATGAAGCTTTTATGAGCCTGCTGAGAGGCTTTGAGGTACGCAAAGTAATATATAATTTTTGATGGTGCCGCACACGCTAGGTGTGCCCTATGCAGATAGTAGCCCCTGAGACTCTGGTTTCTGTCGAAAAAGGCAGCAAATAGAGGATCATAGTCCCAGGTAATAACCGTGCTGCTTTCACATGCAGGCGGGTGAGGGTCCGGTGGCTAGCCGGACTAGTGAGTTTGCCAAACTAAAGCGGCAACTTGATGCAGCAGATGCTGACATTGTGCTTGTAAACAAGCGGCTTGACAAGGCACAGGGTATGTATTCTCCAGTGGTAAATATATATTAAGAGGAGCATGATGCTAGTAGCTATAATATGCTGTAACTGCAAATGGAGCTGCCGCCGTGGAGACCCTTCGGGTGGAACTTGCCCGAGCCAAGGAACAAGCCAGGAGGAGTGATGCGGCCGTCCTAAAGGCGGTCGAAGAGCTAAGAGCCGAACAGGCTGTGCATTGCCAGAGCAAATAAAAAATAGCCAAGATGGCTGTTGAGTTGAAAGATGCCGCCGACCGGTTTGAGCTTCGTGAGAAGGAAAGCCGAACGAAGACGGCGGACCTGGAGAAGGCCATGGTAGCGGCAAGACCGCTCTAAAATCAGAGCGGCGAAGGAGGAGCTACGTCAAGCCGGAGATATCGTGGCTGGGAAGCCCTTTTTGTTGCGGACGAAGTTCAGAGATCCTAAGTATGCCCTTCTGGATCAATTATGGAGTTCTGCGGACGCGTACCTAGATTTGGCAGCAAGTCTTTGCTGATGCGATTTTGAAGATCAAAAGATCACGAAGTGGAAAAGTTGTTTTGGTCGCAGTTCAATGCTCCGACGCGTTCGCTTCTGCTAAATGAGCAAATGGCCGAGTGGGCCGAGCTCCATAGGTTGTCCGGGCTTGCCATGAGGTCTGTTGTGGATCATCTTTGGCCGGAAGGACCAAGGCCGAATAGTTATTTTGGATTAGTGCAACAATTCCTTGGTGTTGTGCCGCATATCGACGCTGTGAAGAGGTCGGCGTGCATAGAGGGTGCACGGATGGCTCTTGCCCGTGTCAAGACATACTGGGCAGAGATGGAGGCCACCGCTATTACAACCCAGAGTTCAGCTGTCACGACCGGTTTTTCAATAAAAATATTTATTGAACAACCGACCTATGAAGTCCAATATGAGGAAAGTCCTTCATACCGGTAGACAAAACTTTGATACAATAAGCCAGTAGCATTACAATATTACAGGGGTCGGACTGAAGATGCCCAACCAATTATTACAAACACGCCGATAATTATACATAGTGGCGGATATGACTCAAAGGTGTGGGGTGGAAAAACTATTGACTCGAGATATGAGTGGTTGGTGGAATAACACAGCGGGGTGGTTAATAAGTCTACTGCACTGGCGGCTCATCGAGCGTCGAGGTGAGGCTCGATGAATTTATGTGGGTAGAGGAAGCGGATATATCACAATGACCAATCCAGGGGTCGCACGAGACTGACTGGGATTCCTCTAGGCATCGGACTCGCTATCGAATTCTTCATCCATGAGATCGCCTTCATCAGCATCTGGCCAAATCAACAAGCCGGTGAGTACTTTGAAAATACTACTTAAGACAGTTCGGACAAAAGATATAACAAATGAATGCATGAATGAGTCATGATTAATTTTAACAATGCTCAAATAAATCAGTATAGCAAAAACAAATAAGAAGGGAATCGGCGGTAGTCCGCTCAAAAACCGAAAGAAGGATAAACTTAAAACCGATCGAGTGTCTGAAGTGACGCCTCGAAGGGTAAAAATAAGTAAAACATGCCACGATCGAGGCGTCTGGCGACACCTCATAAAGGGCTTATATTGAAATAAAAATACATGCGTGCCGCGATCGGACGTCGGGCGACATCACGAAAGGGCTTATAATAAAAGTAAATAATAACGATGCGCGATCGGACGTCGGCGACATCACGAAAGGGCTTATAATGAAAATAAATAACAACAATGCGCGATCGGACGTCGGCGACATCGCGAAAGGGCTTATAATGAAAATAAATAACAACAATGTCGCGATCGGACGTCTGAGCGACATCGCGAAAGGGCTTATAATGAAAATAAATAACAACAATGCGCGATCGGACGTCGGCGACATCGCAAAAAGGGCTTATAATGAAAATAAATAACAACAATGCATGATCGGACGTCTGGCGACATCGCGAAAGGGCTTATAATTCATTATTTATAACTAACAAGATATAGTGCTCACGGAAAATATTCATCACAAGACAATAAGCGGGTTAGTCCGTTCACGAGAAAGTAAACAATTAATACTCAAATGGTTCTCGGGAGTTTACATCCTTTGAGGCGACACTTGACAAGATGAGATGATCACGGTACTTGGACATGAATAAGATGAATTCAAAATTTTGACTCTGCGAGTTTGTACCAAAATTGTCCACAGCCAGCGGTTCCGTAGTCACGAAGGACTAGTTCCGTTCGGTATTTCGGAGGAAACACAACTAGCTAGTACACACCCATCATACCTCACGTTGCCAGGAATCACCCTAGACAGCGTTTAAGAAAAACTTTGAGGCGGGAGATCACAATCTCGAATAGCATGGGATCAAATTTATATCTGGCAGCGCTCTAAGGGTGCCCCCTCTCGGTCCCAACCGAAACACCCATGCCCCTGACGGATGAAAGGCTTTAATCCAGGGCCATGGAACCTTCATCCCGGCCTCTCGATTTGGTGTGTACCAGGAAGTGGTTTGCAACCTACTAGGCCGTATCCCTTGCGGGAAACAGGTGGTAGTACGGAAAGGAAGACGGACGGAATCGACCGATTTATGTTGACTTTGGGTCAGCGATATGGCATAAGCCTGGCATGCTACAACACTGCCATCTTACCCATACTCATGCCAACTCATGGCCATGCAACAAGTTTCCAGCAACTCACGGATTTACCGAGCTCATTTGCCTCAATGCTCACGAGATAAACTATCATCGAAAATGCTCATGAGCGTGCCATGATACAAAAATAATGCAAACATGCCCAGACACTCATCATATCAAAAGTTCAAACTTTGCTTGCCTGGTTCGGAGTAGTGGGGTCTAGCTCGGCGAAGTTTGCGGTTCCGTCACCTCCTTCGGTATCTCGGTAAACAAAAATACACGCGCTAACGTAAATACCGTGGGGTACAGAAAGTTGATTCAAATATTTTTCAAATAAATATGATAAAAACTAGACAAAATTTTAAAGAGGACAGAAAAGAATCAATCAAAAATACTTTTCTGTTTAAAAGTTATAAGAGTTTTGGTCCAAGGACCCATCTGTAATAAACGAGAAAGTTTCGAGGGGCTCTGTGGAAAAGTCCAGGATAACGTTCGTTTAAAAGAAACGGCTGAGAGGCTGACAGGCGGGCTCCACCTGTCGGGTTTGAAATTTCAAGCGGAGAAAAGAGCGCGACGGCGCGCCCGAGAGTCTTGATGGTGCGGCGGCGATCCACGGCGAGGCAAGGTGATCGGGGTTACCTTGAGATCGTGATCACCGTCCTTCAGCGTCTGGAAGGTGGTGGTGGTGATCGCGAGTACCACGTCGACGGCGGCGCTTGCTCTGGCGAGACGGCAGTTCGGACGGTCGTGGATCTCGCGGAGAGAGCTGCGGGCCAAAATTGAGGTGGGGTTATCCTACTAGAGGTGGTGCGAGGCTACAGGCGAAAGTAGAGGCGGCGGAGGAGTTCTCACGGAGAGAACGATGCGGAGCCCGAGGCGGACGGAGGTGGCGAGTCGAGGAAGAAAGGCCCTCGAGGCCCCTCCGGTGGCTAAGCGGGGTCTGGTGAGGTGGTGGAGTCATGCGGGGCGAGGCAGGCTCGGGGTGCTATATAGCCGGCCCGAGTCGGTTGCCGTGAACGGATAAGTCCGGCGAGTTGATTCTCGGCGGCGCTATGGCTGAACGGTCGGCTTAGGAGCTTGAGCATCGCCTAGGTGGAGTAGTGGTGCCATTTTAGTGTCCAACTCAGCACGGGAGGAAGGTTCTGATCTGCCCTCGGCGGAATGGCCGCCGCGGCCCGTCGGCGGCGAGAGAGCGCTCTGCGCGTGCCAAGCCACGGCGGCGGTGCCGCATCGTCTTGCTGGCAAGGAGGTGGCCAGCGGAGCCACCGGGATGTTTAGGCGGCGCCGAGCGGCGTTGCGCCGCAGATTTGCCCCTTGTCGCCGTTCACGGTGGTGCGGCCGCCGCAAAGCATGCCGGCCTTGAGCGGGCGAGCGCCACCGGCGCGAGGAAGGCGCCAAGCGGCGTGTGGAGCTCGGACAAGCAGGCCGGGCTGCGAGCATCGAGCCAAGACGCTGTGGACTCGTGACTGAAGTTCTTGCGGAGATCGACATTGAACTTCTGAATTTCTGAATATGAACAAAGCGATTGCATGCGGTGTTCGACAAAATGATTCGGTATCCAGGATTTTTCCTTGAGCTGATTTTTGGTGGAGTGGTCTCTCATTGCAACTAGAGGTTGCCTGAATTTTGGTGGAATTTTTGGAGAAGTGTAGATATGAATTTCACCAAATTTGGCAAATCTGGTCCAAACTTGCAGTGAGTGAAATTTGAAATATTTGAAAAGAAGAAGAGTGGATCAAGATGGTTCTGGGTTGTGGATACCAAGGACTATCCAGGGGTGTGGAGTTGAGGTCAAAAATCAAAAGCATTAGGGTACTTGCTTTGCAAATCACCTAGGCTCAAAAGAAAAGACAGAATTATTTTGGGAGGAGAAATAATTGGAATAAAATCCAAAAATGGATTTTACTAGTTTGGACAGAATGTTTGAGTTGTACCAAAGTGGAAGGAGAGATTTTTGGGAAGGTTTTACCATGTGGTGCATGGAAGAATCATGAATGGTTTCAAATATGGGAGAGGATGAAAAACTCCTAGAGTTTCCTTTTGAAAGAAAATAATCTCCAAAGATTTTTCTTGAAATTTTTTTGAGAAGAGAGTAATCAGAAGAAAATTTAAAACCAAACACTAGAGTTGAAGGAGATGCAAAAATAAAATATTTGCTAAATGGAAAAAGCTTTGAGAGAGATTTTTGGAAGGGTTTTGGAGACCTCCTTCAAATCCAACAAAAATTTGAAGAAAACCAAAGGAAAAATTTTGGAGTGTCACAACACCTACCCCCTTAGGAAAAATCTCGTCCCCGAGATTCCAGTTGATCCTCAAATAATTGTGGGTGCTCTGTTCGAAGGAAATCCTCTCTTTCCCAAGTGGCTTCACTTTGGTGTGGTTGCTCCTTGAACTTTGAAGAACTTGGTGGTTTTCTGTCGGGTTCTCCTTTCTGACTCTTCCAAGATTTTTATCGTATGCTCCCGATATGTAAGGTCTGGTTGCACGTCAATGTTTTTATGGGGTACTTGTTTCTCTGGGTTGCTTACGCACTTTCTCAATTGGGAGGCGTGGAATACGTCGTGGATGTCGGATAATTCTTCGGCTAAGTCTAGCTGGTAGGCCACCGTGCCTCTTCGTGCTACTATGCAGAATGGTCCGATGAATCTTGGTGCTAGCTTCCCTTTAATCTTGAATCGGTGCAGGCCTGGGTGATACTCATAGGTACACAAATTCACCGGGTTCAAAATGGATTCCACGATGCTTCGATCGTAATAACTCTTTTGTCGACTTTGGGCTGTCTTGAGTCGGTCCTTAATTACCTTGACTTTATCTTGACCTCTTTGAGCAGGTGCGGGCGAAGATATGACTGTCTCGGTTTCCGACCAATTTAGCGAGTCGACATCTTCGTCCGTCTGAGCTTCAAATGGTGCCATTGCAGGCTGGATGATAGCTGTTGTTATATGCGAATTCTGCGTATGGTAAGCTCTCCTCCCAACTGGTCCCATAGGTGAGGACACATGCTCTCGGCATATCTTCTAGAATCTGGTTTACTCGCTCGGTCGCCCATCATGCAGGGATGGTATGCGGTCTTGAATGCCAGCTGAGTTCGAGCTTGTTGTAAGTGATCCCAAAACCGGAGGCAATTGAGTGCCTCTGTCGAGATTATTTTCTTTGGGACTCCATGTAGGCAAGCGATACGGGAGAGGTAGAGCCTAGCAAGCTTCGAGTGGTGTGTGTTGTCTTCACGGGGATGAAGTGAGCTACTTTAGTCGATCTATCTGTGATTACCCATATGGCATCATGTCCGTGTCGCGACCGAGGTAGTCCAACAATAAAATCCATTCCAATCTCGTCCCATTTCCACTCGGGTATCTTATTCGGTTGCAATAGCCCGGCGGTTTACGGTGCTCGGCCTTGATCGTTGACAAGAGTCACAACATGCAATAAGCGTGGCTATGTCTCTTTTATACCATGCCACCAAAATGTTTCTGAAGATCTTTGTACATTTTGTTCCTCGGGATGGATTGAATATGGAGCGGTGTGGCCTTCAGCCAGGATTTGCTGTTTAAGGTCATGGATATTTGGTACGCAAAGCCTATTCCCGTACCACAATATTCCTTGCTCATCAATAATGAATTCCGAGGCCTTGCCCAACTTCATCTTCCGTTTTATGCCTTCAATGCTGGGGTGTCCACGTTGAGCCTCTTTAACCTTCTCTATCAGGGTAGGCTGTACTTCTAAGTTTGACACACTGCCTTCGGTGACCACCATCAGGTTGAGCTTTGCGAATTCCTGCTGGAATTCAGGTCTTAAGTCTGGCATGCCGTCGTTGTCCGGACTGGGGTTCCGACTCAGAGCATCTGCTACAACATTTGCCTTGCCCGGGTGGTAGTGGATCCCAACATCATAATCCTTTACTAATTCCAACCAGCGTCGCTGCCGTAAATTTAGTTCTGGTTGTGTGAAAATATACTTGAGGCTTTTGTGGTCCGTGTATATTTCACAACGATTACCAAGTAAAAAGTGTCTCCATTCCTTGAGTGCATGAATAACTGCTGCTAATTCCAGGTCATGGGTAGGGTAATTTTCCTCATGCTTGCGAAGTTGTCTGGAAACATATGCGACAACCTTGCCTTCTTGCATTAATACGCACCCGAGGCCCTTTCGAGATGCGTCACAAAATACCTCAAAATTTTGTGTATATCTGGCACAATTAATCTTGGTGATGTCGTCGACTTCCTCTTTAGTTCTTGGAAACTTTTCTCATGAGCTTCCGTCCATTCAAACTTCTGTCTTTCTTGAGTAGTTGCGTCATTGGCTTTGCTATGGTGGAGAATCCTTCAATAAATCTTCGGTAGTATCCTGCCATTCCCAAGAAACTTCGTACATCAAATCACGTTGGCTGGTGGCTTCCAGCCAAGTAAGGCCTTGACTTTTTCGGGTCTCTGGCGATACCTTCTTGAGTCGATCGTGGCCCGGAAAACCTACTTGCTTTAGCCAAAATTCACACTTGCTGAATTTAGCGTACAAGCTGATGTTTCTGAGTTCTCCTAGTACAATCCGGAGATGTTCAGCGTGTTCTTACGGTGTTTTGGAGTATACAGAATATCATCGATAAATACCACAACAAACTTATCCATAAACTTCATGAATACTTTGTTCATGAGGTGAACAAAATATCTTGAGGCGTTTGTTAGTCCGAATGGCATTACGGTGAACTCATACAATCCGTGTATCACGGAGGTGAAAGCGGTCTTGGGAATATCTTGGTTCGCACTTTCAGTTGATGGTATCGATCTCAAGTCAATCTTTGAGAACACCTTGGCCTTAGCGAGTTGATCGAATAAATCATTTATTAGTGGCATCGGATATTTGTTCTTGATTGTGACCATGTTTAGCGCTCGATAGTCTATGCACAATCTCGGTGTTCCATCCTTCTTTTGGCAAACAAAATTGGTGAACCCCAAGGTGAGGAACTGGCTCGTATGTACCTTTTTCCAATAATTCCTTTATTTGCTTCTTCAGTTCTACCAATTCGGATGGTGCCATTCATACGGTTTCTTGTATATGGGAGCGGTTCCGGGTGCTAGCTCAATGCTGAATTCTATCTCTCGATCTGGTGGCATGCCTGGTAGTTCTTTGGGAAACACATCTGGAAATTCACACACTACTGGAACCTTGCTCAATTCAGAAACATCCACCTTATTCAATCTCGGTTGCCGGGATATTTTTCTTTCCTTGGCTGAAACCTTTATGGTCTTCCCGTGGTGATGGGTGAGAATTACGGTCCTGTTGAAGCAGTCAATAAAACCTTTGTTGGTAGTTAACCAATCCATCCCTAAGATGACATCCAGTCCTTTATTTTCCAACACGATAAGATTTGCGTGAAACTTCAACCCTTCAAACTCGATAACCACATCCTGGCAATAATTCTGGGTAACTTGCTTAATCCAGGGGACTTGACGATCATAGATTTTCCCAAGGGAAGCATCGAAAAATTATTTTGCAAAGCAAAACTTTTGAAACGAATGAGTGAAGCTCGAGAATCAAACAAAACCATGGCAGGTATTGTGTTGACGGAAGCGTGCGAGTACGATATCTGGGGCATTTGTGCTTCCTCTTTGGTCACGTGGTTCAGATGACCCTTCTGTGGTTGTTATTTGGGTTGAAATTGTTGCGCTTTGGCGCGAATTATTGCTTCCGTTGTTCGGCTTTGGGGTCGAGTTCCTTGGCTTGGGGCCTTTGCTTGGCATAGTGCCCTTCTTCTCCTAAGCGTAACAGGTAGCGCTGGGCGATATGTGAACTCCTTGTCCCTTGCGTGGAAATTCTTGATTGGGCGTGAGACGCTTGTCGTGGGTTTGGGTGTCCAGTTTTTCTGAACATCTGTCTTGCTGCGGTGGTTGCGGGTGTGTTTAGTCTGGTCCCTCTTCCGCTTGCGGAAATCTTCTAAGCTGCGTCTCTCATTTTCCAAGGTAATGGCCTTATCCACCAGCGTCTTAAAATCTGGAAATGTGTGTACGACCAATTGGCATTTAAGTGCGGGCGTCAGACCATCTAGGAATTTCTCCATCTTTTTGTTTTCTGACATACGCTCCTCGTTGGCGTAGCGAGACAGCAGGGTAAACTGACTGTTGTATTCTGACACTGTCATTGTCCTTTGCTTGAGGTCATCAAATTCTCTCTTTTTGATCTTCATAAGACTCTTAGGAATATGTGCCCCACGAAAACCTTCTTTAAATTCCTCCCATGATATACTATTTTCGTTGGGGTGCATGTGTAGGAAATTTTCCCACCACGATCGGCTGCTCCGGTGAGATAGTGCGGAGCATAAAGCACTTTCTCAAGATCTGAACACTGGGCGATAATTAATTTTCTCTCCATGTCTGAAGCCAGTCCTCGGCTTCAAGAGGTTTGTCGGTGTGAGAAAATGTTTGGGGCGTGTCTTCGTAGCTCAGATAATTTTGATTGCTGCTGATACTGTCACGGTGATTTCCCATATTGATGACTTGGTTCAGTATTTCCTGATGTTGCTGCTGACTTTGTTCATAAAGGCGGCACATTTGGGAAAGTGCCGTTTCACTGTCCTGCTGACTTGTCTGTCCCTGTGTGAAATTGTTGCTGGGGTGTGCCATAATTTTCCTCTGTCGGAGTTGGCATGGGCGCGTCCAAGGGCGAGACATAGTTCACTCTGGGGATATATTTTGAAACACTCATAAGAAAAGAAATTGAGCCACAAAAATCAATAAATTCAAGAAGATGCAAAAAGTTGCAAATGCTCCAAGATTTTTCAAGAGAAAATACGTTTGCATACGGAGAAGGACTGTTCATTACATATCTTACGCATAAGCAGTAATTATACAATCGTCACTCAGGATATGCGTACATAAATCCTGACATGTTATTTAGTCTAGTGCACTTCTCCAGATCCTACATGATGCGTAAACAAACTACTTCTCATAGCCTATTTACATATAAACATATCAAACAAGTCGATACATCGCATTGCGGCTAAGCGTACTTAGTCGGAGATGGTAAGGATTTTCCTTGGCCTGCCAAGGGTGAGGCGTAGAGAGGCTGGGGACTCAACCTCCTCTTTGGAGATAGGCTCAGGCGCGAGGCGCTGCTGCGGAGTTGGTGGAGCAGGTGCCTGTGTGGGACAACTCGAATCTGGCGGGCACGAGGGTGGTGCAGAGCGAACCGGAGTAGGTGCAATGGCGTGGTTGAACTCCTCCGTGGTAGGCAGGCGACGAGTAGCGGTGCGAGCAGCAGGAGCAAGCGATGCTGATGCGAGGCGAAAGTCGGTGGCGGTGCGGCGCGCAGGAGCTCCCTCCTGTTGGCGGCACAGCCATGGACTGAGTCCATGCGGCAGCTACAAAGTCGTCCACCAGGTTGTCGAAGGCTGCCTCCAAAGCCGGAGATACTCGATGAGCATCTCAAAAGCTTCGTCCCGTTCTCCTCTGGGGCAAGAGAGCAGCGTAGTGGCAGGTGTATGGCACGTGACATGGCAGGTAGCGGTAGCGGCGAGTCTTCATCGAAGGAAGGATATCCACGAGGCGAGCTATCGCCTCACGGGCTGCCATCTGCAGTGCATGCTTCTCTGTGGGCATGGCTCTCCCCACGAACAGTGGCGCTCAACTCGTCCTCTCTTGAATTCCACAGCGGCTTGGTGCATGGTCAGACGGTCGTTGACCTTGTCTTTGAGAGAGAGAGAAGAGTGGGCGCACATTTGGCCCCATCGCGACTTGGGCGATGAAGGAGAGAAGCAGCGAACCCATCGGGCATGTTGGCGAACATCTGCGACTTCATGATCGTTGCCAGCCATCTACAAAAGTAGGCAAAAGTCCTGAGTAGTCAAATCATAAATTTATCTTGTTGTCGAGAAATTGTCTACATTTGTGAAAAAAATAAAATAGCTCTATTATGCTAATAACCGATTAGCGATCGCACCTAGTGGCTTCCTACAGTCAGCTGGCTCTGGTACCAAGCTTGTCACGACCGGTTTTCAATAAAAATATTTATTGAACAACCGACCTATGAAGTCAATATGAGGAAAATCCTTCATACCGGTAGACAAAACTTTGATACAATAAGCGGTAGCATTACAATATTACGAGGGTCGGATGAAGATGCCCAACCAATTATTACAAACACGCCTGATAATTATACATAGTGGCGGATATGACTCAAAGGTGTGGGGTGGAAATACTATTGACTCGAGATATGAGTGGTTGGTGGAATAACACAGCGGGGTGGTTAATAAGTCTCTGCCTTTGGCGGCTCATCGGCGTCGAGGTGAGCTCGATGAATTTATTTGGGTAGCGAGCGGATATATCACAATGACTAATCCAGGGGTGCATACGAGACTGGTAGGATTCCTCTAGGCGTCGGACTCGCTATCAAATTCTTCATCCATGAGATCGCCTTCGTCGACATCGGCCAAATCAACAAGCCGGTGAGTACTTTGAAAGTACTACGCAAGACAGTTCGGACAAAAGATATAACAAATGAATGCATGAATGAGTCATGATTAATTTTAACAATGCTCAAATAAATCAGTATAGCAAAAAAAAATAAGAAGGGAATCGGCGGTAGTCCGTTCGAAAACCAAAGAAGGATAAACTCAAAACCGATCGAAGTATGCGAAGTGGCGCCTCGAAGGGTGAAAATAAGTAAAACATGCCACGATCGAGGCGTCTGGCGACACCTCATAAAGGGCTTATATTGAAATAAAAATACATGCGTGCATGATCGGACGTCGGGCGACATCACGAAAGGGCTTATAATAAAAGTAAATAACAACGATGCCGCGATCGGACGTCGGCGACATCACGAAAGGGCTTATAATGAAAATAAATAACAACAATGCCGCATGATCGGACGTCGGCGACATCGCGAAAGGGCTTATAATGAAAATAAATAACAACAATGCGGCGATCGGACGTCGGCGACATCGCGAAAGGGCTTATAATGAAAATAAATAACAACAATGCCGCGATCGGACGTCGGCGACATCGCAAAAGGGCTTATAATAAAATAAATAACAACATTGGCGCAGTCGGACGTCTGAGCGACATCGCATAAAGGGCTTATAATTTATTATTTATAACTGACAAGATATAGTGCTCACGGAAAATATTCATCACAAGAAAATAAGCGGGTTAGTCCGTTCACAGGAAAGTAAACAGTTAATACTCAAATGGTTCTCGGGAGTTTACATCCTTTGAGGCCGACACTTGACAAGATGAGATGATCACGGTACTTGGACATGAATAAGATGAATTCAAAATTTTGACTCTGCGAGTTTGTACCAAAATTGTCCACAGCCAGCAGTTTCGTAGTCACGAAGGACTAGTTCCGTTTACGGTATTTCAGAGGAAACACAACTAGCTAGTACACACCCATCATACCTCACGTTGCCAGGAATCACCCTAGACAGCGTTTAAGAAAAACTTTGAGACGGGGAGATCACAATCTCGAATAGCATGGGATCAAATTTATATCTGCACGCGCTCTAAGGGTGCCCCTCTCGGTCCCAACGGAAACACCCATGCCCCTGACGGATGAAAGGCTTTAATCCAGGGCCATGGAACCTTCATCCCGGCCTCTCGATTTGGTGTGTACCAGAAGTGGTTTGCAACCTACTAGGTCGTATCCCTTGCGGGAAGCAGGTGGTAATCTGAGAAAGGAAGGCGGACGGAAGCGACCGATTTATGTTGACCTTGGGTCAGCGATATGGCATAAGCCTGGCATGCTACAACACTGCCATCTTACCCATACTCATGCCAACTCATGGCCATGCAACAAGTTTCCGACAACTCACGGATTTACCGAGCTCATTTGCCTCAATGCTCACGAGATAAACTATCATCGAAAATGCTCATGAGCGTGCCATGATACAAAAATAATGCAAACATGCCCGGACACTCATCATATCAAAAGTTCAAACTTTGCTTGCCTGGTTCGGAGTAGTCGGGGTCTAGCTCGGCGAAGTTTGCGGTTCCGTCACCTCCTTGGTATCTCGGTAAACAAAAATATACGCGCTAACGTAAATACCGTGGGGTACAGAAAGTTGATCAAATATTTTTCAAATAAATCTGATAAAAAACTAGACAAAATTTTAAAGAGGACAGAAAAGGAATCAATCAAAAATACTTTTCTGATTAAAAGTTATAAGAGTTTTGGTCCAAGGACCCATCTGTAATAAACGAGAAAGTTTCGAGGGGCTCTGTGGAAAAGTCAGATAACGTTTCGTTTAAAAGAAACCTGAGAGGCTGACTGGCGGGCTCCACCTGTCGGGTTTGAAATTTCAAAGCGGAGAAAACAGAGCGCGATGGCGCCGAGAAGTCTTGATGGTCGCGGCGGCAATCCACGGCGAGGCAAGGTGATCGGGGGTACCTTCGTGATCAAGCACGTCCTTCGCGTCTGTGGAAGGTGGAAGTGATCGCCGGTGAGTAACACGTCGATGGCGGCGCTTTCTCGGCGGACGGCGGTTGGACGATCGTGGATCTCGCCGGAGAGAGCTGCGGGGCCAAAATTGAGGTGGGGTTATCCTACTAGAGGTGATGCGAGGCTACAGGCGAAAGTAGAGGCGGCGGAGGAGTTCTCACCGAGAGAACGATGCGGAGCCGAGGCGGACGGAGGTGGCCGGAGTCGAGGAAGAAAGGCCCTCGAGGCCCCTCCAGTGGCTAAGCGGGGTCTGGTGAGGTGGTGGAGTCGTGCGGAGGCGAGAGCAGGCTCGGGGTGCTATATATAGCCGGCCCGAGTCGGTTGCCGTGAACGGATAAGTCCGGCGAGTTGATTACGGCGGCGCTGTGGCTGGACGGTCGGCTTAGGAGCTTGAGCATCGCCTAGGTGGAGTAGTGGTGCCGTTTAGGGTCCAACTCAGCACGGGAGGAAGGTTTACGGCTTGCCCTCGGCGGAGCGGCCGCACGGCCCGTCGGCGGCAGAGAGCGTGCTCTGCGCGTGCCAAGCCCAGCGGCGGTGCCGCATGCATCGCTGGCAAGGATGTAGCCACGCGGAGCCACCGGGGATGTTTAGGCGGCGCCGAGCGGCGTTCGCCGCAGATTTGCCCCTGTCGCCGTTACGGTGGTGCAGCCGCCGCAAAGCACGCCGCCGAAGCGGGCGAGCGCCACCGCGCCGGAAAGCGCCAAGCGTGCGTGTGGAGCTCGGACAAGCAGGCCGGGCTGCGAGCATCGTGCCAAACGCACAGTGGACATGTGAATGAAGTTCTTGGCGGAGATCGACTTCGAACTTCTGAATTTTACGAATATGAACAAGCGATTGCATGCGGTGTTCGACAAAATGATTCTGGTATCCAGGGATTTTTCCTTGAGCTGATTTTTGGTGGAGTGGTTTCTCATTGCAACTAGAGGTTGCCTGAATTTTGGTGGAATTTTTGGAGAGGTGTAGATATGAATTTCACCAAATTTGGCAAATCTGGTCCAAACTTGCAGTGAGTGAAATTTGAAATATTTGAAAAGAAGAAGAGTGGATCAAGATGGTTCTGGTTTGTGGATACCAAGGACTATCCAAGGGTGTGGAGTTGAGGTCAAAAATCAAAAACATTAGGGTACTTGCTTTGCAAATCACCTAGGCTCAAAAGAAAAGACAGAATTATTTTGGGAGGAGAAATAATTGGAATAAAATCCAAAAATGGATTTTATTAGTTTGGACAGAATGTTTGAGTTGTACCAAAGTGGAAGGAGAGATTTTTGGGAAGGTTTTACCATGTGGTGCATGGAAGAATCATGAATGGTTTCAAATATGGGAGAGGATGAAAAACTCCTAGAGTTTCCTTTTGAAAGAAAATAAACTCCAAAGATTTTTCTTGAAATTTTGAGAAGAGGGCAATCAGAAGAAAATTTAAAACCAAACACTAGAGTTGAAGGAGATGCAAAAATAAAATATTTGCTAAAGGGAAAAAGCTTTGAGAGAGATTTTTGGAAGGGTTTTGGAGACCTCCTTCAAATCCAGCAAAATTTTGAAGAAAACCAAAGGAAAAATTTTGGAGTGTCACATCGGCCGTAGGCCGGGTATCGGCCGAGCACTATTTTGAAGAAGTATTAGAAGGCGCTCATTTAATAGAGGCTCAATGCTCGAAGAGTATCATGTTCTAGTGACATGTATCCCAATTGTAAGAACAATGTTATCTGAATTATAAAGGCTGTGTTTATACTTTTGCCTGAAAGTATTATTATGCCTCCTGTGCGGTCGTTTATGTATATATATATATCCTGAAAGTTTGCAGTCGTCGGCTTCAGCCCCCACTCATGCAATGCGGGGGTGTTTGCAAAAGTGCGTCTTCACACTTGATCCAACGTCTTGGTCCATTAAGGAGGTGGTAGAGCGGCGAGCGAGGCAATCAGACTATATTGCTTTAACACTTTCACTTAACCATAGGAGTTTGACAGTGGGGCTACTATATAGCCCCTGGTATTTCCGTGACTATCCGAATACGGTGCGCGTACGTACATGACCGGGCAAGCCGGTCCTTCGTTAATGCGGAGGAATCCCAAAGATTCCGGTGAGTCATCGAGTGTTTGACCAATCTCGCGCTTTATCATGACAGTCCGTTTTCGGCTTTCTCTACAGAGGTGCTCGTCCGGATGAACCAGGGCACAATCGCAGTAATTCTCCCGGTGCCATCTTAGCCGATAGAGCGGAACGTAGGGTAGCAAAACATGGGAGCCGGGCAAACCCAACATTTGACCAAAGACATGATTCGGAGCTGATGCATATAAGTCCAAACTCGCGACACCGAACACTCCCTAAGGTATTCGGTCTTTACAATATATACCGGGCTGAGTTACGCCCTTGATAATGAACCCTTAGTGTCCAGGTACGTGTACTTATTCTGACGTGGCGAAATGCCAATAACGTCAGCATTCCTCATGGTTATACTGAGTATCCGGAGGATGTGGAGCAACAAGAGACAGTAAAAAAGGTTTACACTGGGTCTTAGTCTAAAGAGAAACCTTTGAGCGGGGTCCTGCTGCACGTCTGCGCCTGTGTCTCCGTTGTGCCGTATCTTGGACGGGTGTAGCACGATTATCATCTGTAAAACAGGAAAACTTAGGTGAAAGTTGTCGTGCAAAAAATTGGTTATTCTCAATAAACCATTAAAATTCAAGATAAGTAAGGTCAAGCCAAGCTGTAGTCCTTTTTACATGCGGGAAGCCCCTGGTACCGCCTATGGGGGTATATCCATCAATCTCAAGTTTATCTAAGCTGTTACAGCTAGTAATGCGCTGGACTCGTCTAGCCGTGTCCGCGGTCTTGACGATCGATCATTTATCCTAGTTGGAGAGGCCGTTTAGTGTTCGGCTGCTAAAGCTGCCACACGTTCTTCCGCACGTAAGGAACACTCAACATTTCCGCTAACTGTGATGATGCACGTGGATCGGGCATCTTAAGCTTAAGGGAAGCATAGTGCGATACTGCATTAAAACGAGCGAAAGTTGTTCTTCCGAGTAGTTCTTGATAGCCGTTTCGGAATGGAGTGATGTCGAATGTTAACTTTTCACTTCGGAAGTTGTCGGGAGAACCGAATACAACCTCTAGTACGAGAGAGCCTGTGCAACTAGCCTCTGGGCCAGGTATTACTCCTTTAAAGGTAGTATTGCTTTGGCTAATTCTCGTTGGGTCTATCCCCATTTTGCGGACTGTGTCCTTATATATCAGATTAAGACTACTGCCGCTGTCCATGAGGACTCGGGTGAGATGGTATCCGTTGATTATTGGGTCGAGCACTAAGGCAGCCGATCCTCCGTGCAGGACATTGGTCGGGCAATCCCTGCGATCAAAAGTGATCGGGCGGGTCGGCCAAGGGTTGAACTTGGGGGTGACGGGCTCTACGACACATTCGTCTCGGAGTGCATGTTTGCTCCTCCTCTTCGCCACGTGAATCATGTTCACTGTTTTGACCTCTGGTGAGAACTTTTTCTGTCCCCCAGTGTTTTGCTGACGAGGCTCATCCTCCTCTTCACTTGGTGTCTCCCTCCCTTTGTGTTTGGCATTTAGCTTGCCGGCCTGCTTGAAGACCCAACATTCTTTGTGGGTGTCATTTGCAGGTTTACCGGAGGTGCCATGAATCTGACATAATTTGTCTAGAATCTTGTTGAGGCTGGACGATCCATCTCTGTTGCCTTTGAAAGGATTTTTCCGTTGACCGGGTCGAGAGCCCCTAAATCCGGCGTTTACCACCGTGTTGTCTGGGCTGTCTTCGTTATTTCGACGCTGTCAGATTTCGGGTTCCGGCAGACCCTTGAGGTTCGAACACTGGGGTGCGTGCGGAAATCTCGCCCTCTACCTACCTGCACCCCGCCGCCTCGCTAGGATCTAAACTACGAAAGGAACATCACAAGAGGCGCAATGTTTATACTAGTTCAGGCCACCATTGTGGTGTAATACCCTACTCTAGTTTGTGGTGTGGTGGATTGCCTCTTGGGCTGATGGTGATGAACAATACAAGGAAGAACAGCCTCGCGAGGGTCTGTTCTTGGCCGGGGCGATGAACTGCTAGGGGGAGTTCAGCCGCCTTCTCTCTCTCTCTCTCCAAGATTGCTTCTTGCTCTTCTAGATCAGGCCTCAGCTCAAGCTGCCCCTACCCTGTGGGGGGCTAGTCCTATTTATAGGCAAAGGCCCTGGGCCTCTTCCCAAATATTGAGCGGAAAGGGCGCCAACAATTGGCCATTTTGAAGGGGAACATCTGGTACACTTATCCTAAGTAAAGTTGGTCCTCGCCTGTCAAAGGCTCTGGTGGTGACGCCGGCTTGGGATCCACAATGACTTCCTTCCTGCTGTTGGGCTGGTCTTGGTCTTGTTGCACCGAAATGGACACCTTTGCTTGATGCTCTCGCCTGCGCTTGCTCCCTTTGCACCAAAGAGGAAAGGAGGACACTGCGCGGGCTGGCGCCCGCCTGGCGCCCGCCTGGCGCCCTTGGTCGTCATGGCTTGCGTCAGGGGCACCTCGTGAGGTACCCCGGCTTGATCTCTCCGCCTCCTCACGAGCCAGCCTGATGAGGCCGTGCCTGAGGAAGCTTCCTGTTGTCTGTCCGCGTGGCTTGGCCCCTCGCGAGGGTCTTGAGCTTGTGCTGATGAAGATGGGCCTTGATGGGCCGCCCCTTGAGCCACGCCGCAGGCCGCAGGCAGGCAAGTCTGGGTACCCCCGTTCCCAGAACGCCGACAGTAGCCCCTGGGCCCAAGGCGCGCATGGACTTGGCTGAGCAGAGAGGCGAAGGGGCAAGTGCGAAGCGCCGCGTGCCCTCACAGCCTGCGGCCTTGGGCGCCGTGTGGCGGTTGATTGGACGTGGGCGGCCCTGCTCCCCCATGACGCCTTGGCGAGTGCACGAATTAACAAGTCCCTGCATGCAAAGCGGGTCATGATTACCTGCGATCGTGGAGGTCGGTGGTTGGCCTTCCCCGGCTATAAGTACGGGACGACGCCTGCCCTTCTAGTCCATCTCCTCTTGCTTCTTCTTCTTCTCCGTGGCTCCGCCGAAGAGGTTCTCGGCCGGGGAGAAGGGGAAGGCTCGTCAGGTGGAGCCTGACTCTCCACCGCCCAAGCGCGGTCGAGGCCGTCTTCGCAAACACCCTGTGGCTCCCATGGTGGCTCCTCGCGGTCGTGGAGGTGATCTCCCGCGCGGTGGCGGGCGGCAGGCCGCTGCCGTGGGGTGCGCTACGGCCGCGCGACCCCCTAGGCCGCGCTTCCACTCGGCAGAGGTGCTGCCGGAGTTTGTTGTGTGGTCAGCGGAACCGACCGGCACCCGGCTCCAGCTTCCTCGCTTCCTCCTAGGTGAGCTTCCGGCTGGTGCCCCGGGCGGCCTCTGGCTTCAGGCGGATGGTTGCTGCAGCCGGGCCTCCTGGGCCTCGCTGGAGGTCTCTGCAGGCGGGGGCCTGGCCCTGACCCGCGGCTGGCAAACGTTTACCCACGCGCGTGGTCTGAGCTGGCGGTGCACCCTGCACTTCAAGTTCGACGGCGATGCCACCCTCTACGTGAGGGTGTCCGGGGAAGATGGTCGCTGCGCTGGGTGCTGCCCTTAGAACGACGACCGTGGCCGCGGGTCCAGCCCCAGCAACGATGAAGATGACAGCGCGCGTGGTCGGCGACGCCCGGGGCTCGTCGAGCTTTGACGGCTCTTCTTCGGGCAGCGGCCCCTCCAGCAGTGGCGGCGACCAGCTTCCGCGCCGCCGCGCCGGTCTGGAGGGAGGTAGCGAGTCCGCCCGCCGTCTCACCCCGGTGAAGTGCGAGAGGGAGTCCGCCTAAGCTCCGGAGGCAGTTCGAGTCTCCCCCGCGAGTTGGCGTCAGGCGAGTCGCGCCTGTTCTGTTCTTTCTCCTTTTCCCGCGCAAAGAGACAGTAGTGTAGGGACCCGCGTGGGCGTGCTTGGACTATTGCTGTTAATTATCGTACCGTTTCTGCTATCTCGGTATTATGCCTTTGTGCTACACGCTTGCGCGTAGAAATTACTTAGCTCGGGGGCGCCCATCGTGGCCCTCGTTTCCTGAGGCCGAGGCCTCGTTGAACGCTTCATGTCCTGCGAAGGTTAGTCTGGAGAGGTAGCTCCCGGCCTCAGCTGTGGAGGCGACCGACCCAGGTCCTGTGTTCGTGTCGCGGTGCTCGTGGGGCCAGGACTGGAGGGGTGCTCCTGTAGTGGACCCGGGTAGGGAAACCTCGAACGATAAGGGCAGAAAACACTCGCGGGGGCGCTCAGGCTGCCCCCCTCGCGAGACCTTGCGCGAGAGAAATCGAGGTAGGAGGGAGAAAGATCGAAGAGCCACAAATCAAAACGACAATCGCTTCGATAAAACTTCAAATGAGAATGAACAAGCCAATTGCAGAAAGCAAATGAAAAAGCCGCGTCCGGCACCTAATCTAGTCTTTGACGTCTTCTCACCAGCGCGGAGCTATGTGCTGCCACTGGGCGTGGGAGGGAGCCCCAGGGCCTGAGGCCGGCGCTCCTGAGACTCCGGGGCGTGTACAGCCCCAACTCATTATTACGTGAGAGTGTCACGGGCGGCGACCTTCACAGGCGTTGGCCTTATTCACAGGCTCCGGGCCTTTCTAGGGGGAAGCAAGCTCCACGGGCATTGGCGCTCTTCACAGGCTCTGGGCCTTTTCCAAAACGCGATAGCTTCACAGGCACTCGCCTTCTTCACAGGCTCTGGGCCTTTTCCAAAACTTCACAGGCTCTGGGCCTTTTCCAAAAAGATAGCTTCACAGCATTCGCCTTCTTCATGTGCTGGGCCTTTTCCAAAAGATAGCTTCACAGGCATTCGCCTTCTTCATGTGCTCTGGGCCTTTCCAAAAGATAGCTTCACGTGCATTCGCCTTCTTCATGTGCTCTGGGCCTTTCCAAAAGATAGCTTCACGGGCATTCGCCTTCTTCATGTGCTCTGGGCCTTTTCCAAAAGATAGCTTCACAGGCATTCACCTTCTTCACAGTGCTCTGGGCCTTTTCCAAAAGATAGCTTCATTGCATTCGCCTTCTTCATGTGCTCGGGACTTTTCCAAAAGATAGCTTCACGGGCATTCGCCTTTTCACAGGATCTGGGCCTTTTCAGGGGTAAAACCTCCGGAGGTGCTGGATGTTCCACGCGTTCTGGAGTGGCACCCCCTCCTGAGTCTCCAAGCGCGCGAAGCCGAGCCTGGAAACATGAACAACCTTGAATGGGCCTTCCCACATGGGAGAGAGCTTATGCAGCCCCTCCCTGGAGAGAACCCACCTGAGCACGAGGTCCCCTACCTCAAGATTTCTGGGGCGGATCTTGTGGCAGTGGTATCGTCAAAGTGCTTGTTGGTACCTTGCCACTCACAACACAGCTTCTCGACGACGCTCCTCCCCCAGTACGAGGTCCGTCCCCCGCATGGCGTCCTGCTGCGCCTCATCGAACGCCAGGACTCATGCGGAACGACGTCTGACCTCGTGAGGGAGGACCACTTCGGCTCCATAGACCAGGAAGAACGGGGTCTCTCCGGTTGGCTTGGTCGTCGTCGTGCGGATGGACCACAACACGGACTGAAGCTCGTCGTACCAACCTCTGCCGCAGGCCTCCAGCTTCTTCTTGAATGTTCTGGTTTTGAGGCCTCTCAGGACCTCCGCGTTGGCCCGCTCGGCCTGGCCGTTGCTTCGGGGGTGCGCCACCGAAGCGTAGCATATCTGCGTTCCCAGGTTAGCACAGTATGTTTTGAAGAAGTTACCGGTGAACTGCGAACCGTTGTCGGTTATGATGCGGTTCGGCACCCTGAACCGGCTCACGATGCCCTTGACGAACTTGACCGCAGAACCTGCGGGGATGGTGCGGACGGCTTCCACTTCAGCCCACTTGGTGAACTTGTCTACAACGATGTAGAGGTAGCGATAGCCCCCTGGCGCTCGAGGAAACGGGCCCGGGATATCCAGCCCCCAGACTGTGAATGGCCACGAGAGGGGTATAGTTTGCAGACCCCCTGCTGGCTGATGGATCTGCTTGGCATGGAATTGGCAGGCTTCGCAAGCCTTCACTAGTTCGACGGCGTCGTTGAGTGCAGTAGGCCAATAGAAACCGCTCCGAAATGCCTTGCCCACGAGGGTTCGTGAAGAAGAGTGATGCCGACAGTCTCCACCGTGTATATCCGCTAGCAGTTCTTTCCCTTGCTCCCTGGAGATGTAGCGTAGTGACACATCATTCGGTCGCTTCCGATAGAGCTCTCCATCCCTGATGCAGTACGCTGTGGCTTGCCGCGCCACACGCTCCGCTTCCTCCTCCTTCTCTGGCAGGGTCCCTTGCGTTAAGTAGCTCGGGAGCTCTGTGATCCAGCACCCCTCCTGAGGCTCCATCCTCAGGAGCAGGCGTGCTCCTAAGGCCGGGCCACAGACCGGGGCTCCTAAGGCAGGTGGCTGGGGAAGCTCCTCCCGAGGCTGCGCCGTGTTTGATAGTGCTGGCATGGCCGAGGGCTTGAAGAGCCGCTCCTTGAACACACCAGGCTCCTGAGGTAACCGCCTGGATGCTCGTTTGGTGATGTCGTCGGCCTCCTGATTGGTGCCGCGGGGCACATGCTGCAACTCCAACCCCCAGAACTGCTTCTCCATCCTGCGGACCTCCGCAAGGTAGGCTTCCATGTGCTCATCTTTTGGCTCATACACCTTGTTGGAGAAATTGACGAGGAGTTGCGAATCGCCCTTGATGGTAAGGCGCTTCACCCCTAGGGCAGCTGCGGCCTTCAAGCCCGCTATTAGACCTTCATACTCCGCTATGTTGTTGGAGACCTTTTCGACTTGCTGGAAACAGAGCTGCACAGCGTAGTAGAGCTTGTCCTGAGTGGGAGATATGAGCACCGCCCCAGCCCAGCGCCATGCCCAGAGAACGCCCCATCAAGTACATGACCCAGCCTTGCGCGCCGCTTCCCGGGAGAGTGACCGATCCTCGCCGGCCTTGAGCCCGTGCCTCCGTCCACTCTGCCACGAAATCCGCTAATGCGGCCCCCTTGATGACTCTGGTCGTGCTGAATTCGAGCTAAAACGCTTGCAGTTCAATGTTCCACTCAGCGACCCTTCCGGCTGAGTTAGGGCTCCTGAGCACCCTTTCCAAGGGGTATGCTGAGACGACCTTGATGGGGTGACCCTGAAAATAGTGTCGCAGCTTGCGCGAGGCCACCAATAGCGCGAGGAGGAGTTTCTGAGGCATGGGGTACCGCACCCTTGTGTCTCGCAACACCGTGCTGACAAAGTACATTGGGTGCTCAACGAGGTTGGGAGCGCCAGTGCCGCTGGCGCCCTCTGGGGACCGTGGTGCCTCCTGAGGCGATGGAGCCTCCAGAGGCTGGTAGTCTGGGGGAGGGACCTCTTCCATCCCCAGTGCGCTCCCTGCGGTGGCTGATCCTTCTCAGCCGCGGTAGTGATTTCTGTGGGTCTTCCTTGTTCCCGCTTTGCCTTGACCTGGGCTGCTGCTGTGGTTTTGGTTTGACGCTCTTCCCTAACCGCCACCAGAGCTGCGCTGGCGGAGTAGGGTGTGGCGGCGAGGTAGAGCACCAGGGGTTCCTGCGGGCGTGGGGCCACCATGACCGGAGGGCTGGTCAGGTACCTCTTGAGATCTTCAAACGCCTTGTCGGCCTCTTCAGTCCATTCAAAGGGTCCCTTTTTCTTCATTAGCTAGAAGAAAGGCAGCGCTCATTCCCCCAACTTGGAGATGAAGGTCTTTGGTGGGCTCATGTCCTCGACCGCCTTGACCTTTTCCGGGTTAGCCTCGATGCCTCGGTGGGATACGAGGAAGCCCAAGAGCTTGCCCGAGGGGACTCCAAACACACACTTCTCCGGGTTGAGCCGTAGGTTCAATGCGTCGAGGCTCGCGAAGGTTTCCTCCAGGTCTTGTATCAGGGTTCTGGCCTCCCGAGACTTCACCACAATGTCATCGACGTAAGCCTCAACATTCTTCCCGAGCTGCGGACCCAAGGTGATGTGCATCACCACCTGGAAGGTCGCCCCTCGCGTTCGCAGCCCGAATGGCATGCACGTGTAGCAGTACACCCCACACGGGGTCAGGAAAGCCGTCTTTTCCACGTCTTCTACCTCCATCTTGATCTGGTGATACCCGGAGAAGGCATCCAAGAAGCATAACAGGTCGCACTCAGCGGTGGAATTGACGACCTGGTTGATGCGAGGGAGCGGGAACGGATCTTACGGGCATGCCTTGTTGAGGTTGGTGAAGTCGACACACATGCGCTCCTTCCCCCCCTTCTTTGGTACAACGACAGGGTTGGCCAACCAATCCGGATACCGGACCTCGCGAATGACCCCAGCGGCTTCTAGTTTGCGGGTCTCCTGGACGATGAAGGCTTGCTTTTCAGTGGACTGCCGCCTCGCTTTCTGCTTTATGGGGCGTACGTTGGGGCACACGTGGAGGTGATGCTCGATTACGCCCCTAGGGATCCCCGCCAACTGATCAGGCTCCCAGGCGAATACCTTCTTGTTTGCGCGCAGGAACTTGACCAGGGCTTCCTCCTGCTCGGGCTTGAGGTTGGCGCCTATGGTGAAAGTGGCGTCAGTGGACCCGTCCTCGTCGACGGGTATTTGCTTGGTCTCTGCCCTGTCTTGGGTGAACAACTGTTTCTTCTTGGTTGGTGCAGCCCCCTTGAGCTCACGGGTCTCCGCGTCGGCGGGCTGCGCTGGTGCCGCCGTCTTGAAGGCGAGCTTGAGCACTCGCAGCGCATCTCCGGTGTCCCCGGGCACGGTGAGGACACCGTTGCTCCCGGGCATCTTCATGAGGTTGTACGCCGGGTGAGTCGCGGACATGAACTGGGCCAGTGCTGGGTAGCCGAGGATGGCGTTGTAGGGGAGGCTGATGGGTGCGATGTCGAAATCGACCAGCTCCGTGCGGAAGTTGTCGTAGGTGCCGAAAGTTACCGGGAACCAGATCTATCCTAAGGGGCTGGATGACCCGCCCCCGACGCCCGAGAAAGGCCGGCTGGGCTGCAGCCGCTCCCGGGGTATGCAGAGGAGGTTGAAGGCCTCAACTGAGAGCATGTTGAGGCCCGCGCCGTCGTCGGTGAGAGTCCTGGTGACGGCCACCTGGCAGATGGTGGGGGTGCACAGCATGGGGAGCGTTGGTGGAGTAGCCCGGAGGAAGGGTCCTTCCCTTCTTGGACCCTCCGCCCCCCCCCCCCAAGTTGGGGCGGCCTTCCTTTTCATTCCTCCCCCCGCTGGAGGGGAAGAGGCTTCTTCTTCCTCGTCGTCTTCGGAGGAGGAGTGCATCTCGGAGTCATCGGACGATGAATCCGGCACCACCGGGTGCCAGGAACTCTTTCGAGTTCCCGCGGCCATCTTCTTGGCCTTCTTCTCCGGCACCACGTAAGGTGCCGGGACCAGCAGCCCCGTCAAGTGGGCGTTTGCTGGATCTTCAGGCAAAGGAGCCGGACAGTCGATCTGTCCGGTCTTCTTCTGCCATTCCTGTCAAAGGAACGGGAGCTTAGATCCCGCATAGAGTTAACTATGAAAAACAAGTACCCCATAAAGGGTAAAATAAGCTTACTACGCTGGCTTGGCGCTTCGCGTGGAATCTGTGATCCTCGATGATGGGAGGGGGAACCTCGACGCCCTTGAATATCACCTTCCAGGCATCCTCGTGCGTTGTGTCAAAGAGCCTGGTCAGAGTTTGGTGCTGGGCCGGGTTGAACTCCCATAAGTTAAAAGCCCGTCGTTGACACGGGAGGATCCGGCGGATGAGCATGACCTGGACTACGTTGACGAGTTTAACCTCTTTGTTCACCAGGTCTTGGACACAGGTTTGGAGTCCGGTCCGCTCTTCCGAATTACCCCATGACAAGCCCTTCTCTTTCCAGGAGGTGAGCCGTGTGGGGATGCCAGATCGGAATTCGAGGGCCGCTGCCCATTCAGGGTCACGCGGCTCGGTGATGTAGAACCACCCCGATTGCCACCCCTTTATGGTCTCCATGAAGGAGCCCTCGAGCCATGTAACGTTGGGCATCTTGCCCACCATGACGCCTCCGCACTCCGCTTGCTGGCCGCCCACTACCTTCGGCTTGACATTGAAGGTCTTCAGCCATAAGCCGAAGTGGGGCTTGATGCGGAGGAAAGCCTCGACACGACGATAAATGCCGAGATGTCGAGGACGGTTCGGGCGAGATCGTGGAAATCCAGGCCGTAGTAGAACATGAGCCCCGGACAAACGAAAGTGAAGTGGGAAACCTAGTCCATGGAGGAAATGGGTGAGGAGCACCACCTCTCATGGGGCCTGGGGTGGGGATGAGCTTCCCTTGTGCAGGGGGAGCCTTGCTGATGTCGTTAGACAAGTATCCAGCCTCCTCAGCTTCTTGATGTGTCCCTCCGTGACGGAGGAGACCATCCACTTGCCTCCGCCCGGACATGGCTGGAGAAGGTTGAGGTAAGATGTGCGGACTTGGGCGCTGGAGCTCGAAAAGTCTTGAAAATGGATAAGCAAAGGAGGAAGAGGGCGTAGATGGAAAAGGTGGATTCTAATCCCCTTATATGGGCGGACGAAACTATGTGCCCCCACCAGCTGGTAAAACTCGCTTATCTCCCAAGCGCCAGAATTAATGGCACGGTTGGGTTACCCACACCGTATTGATGAGAATCCCGGAATAAGGGGACACGATCTCTGCTTCACAAGACGTGCCAAGGAAACCGCCTCGCTAAGTGCGCTGAGGTGGGACAGTAAAAACGATTCGAATAAAGGCTTGGCCCTGGTGTGATGTCACAATGCGGAATACGTTAGCAGATTGGATTTGTGCAAATATTATTCTCTCTACAGTGGTATGTGGAACTTATTTTGCAGAGCCGGACACTATCCTTGTATTCAAAATCTTCTATGGAGTATTCGGAGGAGGAACCCACCTTGCAATGCCGAAGACAATCTGCGTGTCGGACTTGTCGTCATTGAAGCCTGTTTCAGGGGCTACTGAGGGAGTCCTGGATTAGGGGGTGTCCGGATGGCCGGACTATGACCTTTGGCCAGACTCCTGGACTATGAAGATACAAGATTGAAGACTTCATCCCGTGTTCGGATGGGACTTTCCTTGGCGTGGAAGGCAAGCTTGGCGATACGGATATGTAGATCTCTTCACATTGTAACCAACTCTATGTAACCCTAACCCTCTCCGGTGTCTATATAAACCAGAGGGTTTTAGTCCGTAGGACGAACAACAATCATACCATAGGCTAGCCTCTAGGGTTTAGCCTCTCTGATCTCGTGGTAGATCTACTCTTGTACTACCCGTATCATCAATATTAATCAAGCAGGAGTAGGGTTTTACCTCCATCGAGAGGGCCCGAACCTGGATAAAAACATCGTGTCCCTTGTCTCCTGTTACCATCCACCTAGACGCACAGTTCGGGATCCCCTACCCGAGATCCGCCGGTTTTGACACCGACACCTGCCTTCATCTCTCCGCCTCCTCGCGAGCCTGCCTGGCGAGGCTGTTCCTGAGGAAGCCTAGCATCATCCGCCCCGCGAGGCTTGGCCCTCGCGGGGGTCTTGAGTCTTGTGATGATGAAGATGGGCCGTACTGGGCCACCACTTGAGCCACGCCGCAGGCCGCAGGCAGGCAAGTCTGGGGACCCCCATTCCCAGGACGCCGACACAAACTCCTGTTGAATGTTGGCCAAGGGCCTTTTGATATGTAAATATTTTTGCGGGTTCTATCTGTCCTTGCTTTCTGCTCTTTGGCTTTTTTCCTTTGCTGCCTTCCCTCGGTTGCCGTCTTGCCAGCCGAACAGCCGCTCTGCGGACTGTGGCTGGGTCAAGTACTTAGCCACTTCCGGGGAGGCAAGTACTTAGCCGATTAGAGTTTTCTAGCAAGTTTAAGTAGAAACCGGCCGGCCGGCTGCTCAGCAGCCGGTCGGCGAGGCAGGAAGCCGGTTGAACTATGTGCATGCTTTGGGTCCTTAGCCATTTTTCATGCGAGCACCCTTTCTTCCTTCACTCCTGTCCACCGGACAGTCGCTCTGCGAGCTGCGGCTTCTGGCAGGAGAAGGCCTAAGTGCCAACACATTACTTGTCCGGCTGCAGGAAGCATTACATAGTACAAGGCGGCGAGTCCCCGGGTCGACTGGTCGAACCCGGTGCCAGGCGGACTAATGAAGTAACACAATGACATGCATAATACTTATCATATAGATAAAAGAGGGCAGTCCCCGAGCTCTTCTCAGGGGACCCGGAGTCGTCGTACTTAATACAAAAGTTGGCGTGGTACATACTGCATCAACTGTAAAACCTTCGAAGGAGGTTTGCATTCCATGGTCGCTACGTCTCCTTGCCGGAGTCATCTCTTTTGCGTGCTCGAGGCTTCTGAGCATCGATCAGGTAGTAGGAGTCATTGCCCAACACCTTGCTGATGATGAAGGGGCCCTCCCAAGGTGCCGAGAGCTTGTGCTGGCCGGCCGTTCGCTGGATTAGCCGGAGCACAAGGTCTCCCTCTTGGAAGGATCTTGGCTTGACCTTCTGGTTGTAGTATCGGCGCAGGTTCGGCTGGTAGATGGTGGACCGGCTGAGTGCCAATAGCCGGCCCTCTTCCAGCAGATCGATGCCGTCTTCCCGTGCTTCTTTTGCCTCCTCTTCGGTGTACATGATGACTCGAGGGGAGTCGAATTCTATGTCCGTCGGGATGACGGCTTCGGTACCGTAGACGAGGAAGAAAGGCGTGAAGCCGGTTGACTTATTTGGAGTTGTGCGCAGGCTGTAGCACATCTTCCGGTAGTGGGGGTAGTTCTTCTTGGATGCGGACAGTACTTCACTCAGGTAATACACTGGCCTTTGGACTGGTAGTGCTTTGCCTTCTTCCTTGCGTTCCATGATTATGACCATGCTGACCACCCGGCTGGTGGCGGCGAAGTAGAGGAGCATGGGCTCCTTAGGACTCGGAGCCGCCAAGACAGGCGGAGTGGTCAACATCTTCTTTATCTGGAGAAAAGCTTCATCCGCCTTGTCGTTCCACTCGAAAAAAGTGGTCTTCTTCATGAGTTGGTACAGGGGAAGAGCCTTCTCGCCCAGCCGACTGATGAAACGGCTGATGGACGCCAAGCAGCTAGTGAATTTCTGCATGTCCAACAGTTGGGTGGGCACTTCCATCCTCTCGATGGCCTTGATCTTCACAGGGTAGCATTCTATGCCGCGCTCTGAGACCAGGAAGCCAAGAAGCTGGCCAGCTGGTACTCCAAAGATGCATTTCTCCGGGTTGAGCTTGATCTGGAATCGGCGCAAGTTTTCAAAGGTCTCCTTGAGGTCCTCTAGCAGCGTTCCACGCTTCTCCGTCTTCACCACAACATCATCCACATAGACGTGGGCATTTCTGCCGAGTTGCTTGAGGAGACACTTCTGCATGCAACGCTGAAACATGGCGCCGGCATTTGTCAAGCCGAACGTCATGGTCAGGTAACAGAAGGCTCCGAATGGCGTGATGAAGGCGGTCTTTAGCCTGTCGGCCAGGTTCAGCTTGATCTGATGGTATCCTGAGTACGCATCCAAAAAACTCAACAGCTCGCATCCGGTTGTGGAGTCAATGTCACGACCGGTTTTCCAATAAAAATATTTATTGAACAACCGACCTATGAAGTCCAATATGAGGAAAATCCTCCATACCGGTAGACAAAACATTGATACAATAAGCCAGTAGCATTACAATATTACAGGGTCGGACTGAAGATGCCCAACCAATTATTTCAAACACGCCGATAATTATACATGATGGCGGATATGACACAATGGTGTGGGGTGGAAATACTACTGACTCGAGATATGAGTGATTGGTGGAATAACACAATGGGGTGGTTAATAAGACTATCAGATCGGGCGGCTCATCGAAGCGCCGAGGTGAGGCTCGATGAATTTATTTGGGTAGCGGAAGCGGTTATATCACAATGACTAATCCAGGGTCGACGAGACTGACCGATTCCTCTAGGCGCCGGACTCGCTATCGAACTCTTCATCCATGAGATCGCTTTCACAAGATCCGCCAAATCAACAAGCCGTGAGTACTTTGAAAGTACTTGCAAGACAGTTCGGACAAAAGATATAACAAATGAATGCATGAATGCGACATGATTAATTTTAACAATGCGCAATTTAATCAGTATGGCAAGGTAAGTAAAAGGAATCGGCGGTAGTCCGCTCGAAACCCAAAGAAGATAAACTCAAAACCGATCGGTGTCCAAGCGGCGCCTCAAGGGTGAACAAATAAGTAAAACATGCCACAGTCGTGCGTCTAAGCGACACCTCAAAAAGGGCTTATATTGAAAGAAAATACATGTGTGTCGCAGTCGGACGTCGGAGCGACATCACAGAAAGGGCTTATAATAAAAGTAAATAATAACAATGCCGCAGTCGGACGTCTGAGCGACATCGCAGAAAGGGCTTATAACAAAAGTAAATAATAACAATGCCGCAGTCGGACATCTGACCGACATCGCAGAAAGGGCTTATAACAAAAGTAAATAATAACAATGCCGCAGTCGGACGACTGAGCGACATCGCAGAAAGGGCTTACAACAAAAGTAAATAATAACAATGCCATGATCGGACGTCGAGCGACATCGCAGAAAGGGCTTATAATTCATTATTCATAACTGACAAGATATGGTGCTCACGGAAAATATTCATCACAAGACAATAAGCGGGTTAGTCCATTCACAGGAAATAAACATTTAACACTCAAATGGTTCTCAGGAGTTTCTATCACCGAGACTGACACTTGACAAGATAAGATGAACACGGTACTCGGACATGAATAAGATGAATTCAAGAATTTTGACTCTGCAGAGTTTGTACCAAAATTGTCCACAGCCAACGGATTTCCGTAGTCACAAAGGACTAGTTCCGTTTACGGTATTTCAGAGGAAACACAGCTAACTAGTACACACCCATCCTACCTCACGCTGCCGTGAATCACCCTAGACAGCGTTAAGAAAAACTTTGAGACGGGAGATCACAATCTCGAATAGCATGGGATCAAATTTATATACGGCGCTCTAAGGGTGCCCCCTCTCGTCCCAACCGAAACACCCATGCCCCTAACCGGATGAAAGGCTTTAATCCAGGCCATGGAACCCTCATCCCGCCTCTCGATTTGGTGTGTACCAGAAGTGGTTTGCAACTTATTGTCAGATCCCTTGCGGGAAACAGTGGTAGTACGAAAGGGAGATGGACGGGAATCTGATGGATTTATGTTGACAAAGGATCAACGATCTGGCATAAGCCTGGCATGCTACAACACTGCCATCTTACCCATACTCATGCCAACTCATGGCCATGCAACATGTTTCCAACAACTCATGGATTTTCCGAACTCACTTGCCCCAACGCTTACGAGATAAACTATCATCAAAATGCTCATGAACGTACCATGATACAAGAATAATGCAAACATGCCCAAACACTCATCATATCAAAAGTTCAAACATTGCTTGCCTGGTTCGGAGTAGTCGGGGTCTAGCTCGGTGAAGTTCGCGGTTCCGTCACCTCCTTCGGTATCTACAATACACAAAACACACGCGCTAATGTAAATACCGTGGGGTACAGAAAGTTAATCCAAATATTTTTCAAATAAATATGATAAAAACTAGACAAAAATCTGAAGAGGACAGAAAAAGAATCACTCAAAAATTCCTTTCTGTTAAAAAGTTATAAGGGTTTTGGTCCAAGGACCCATCTGTAATGAAACAGAAAACCCTCAGGGGCCTAAGCAGAAAAGTACAGAAAAACGGTTCAGAGTGGAAGGCGTATTTGCCAAAGTACGCTTTCAGAAAACGATTCAAAAAAACAATAGAGAGGCTGACGGGCGGGTCCCACCCGTCAGGTTTGAATTTTTAAACGAGAGAGACGGGCTCGTCGGCGCCCGAGAGCCGCAGTGGTCGCCGGCGGCGATCCACGGCGAGGCAGGAAGATCGGAGGGTACCTCCGTGTTCAGGGCGTCATTCCGCACCGGTTGGTGGTGGTGGTGGTCGCCGGCGAGCACCACGTCGACGGCGGCTACTGCTCCGGCGGACGGCGGTTCGGGTGGTCGTGGGTCTCGTCGGAGAGTGTTGCGGAGGAGGAATTGAGGAGGGGGTTAGACTTGTGGTAGCATGAGAGGGTAGCTGACGGGATTTGGGCGCCGGGGACGATCTCTCCGGAGTGAATCGAGGTGGAGGCCGAGGCGGAACGGGGCGGCCGGAGTCGAGGAAGAAGAGCCCCTCAAGGCCCTTCCAGGGGCTTGGCGAGAACTAGTGAGGTGGTGGAGGTGTGCGGGGGCGAGAGCGCCGGGATGCTATATATAGCCGGCCCGAGGCGGTTGCCGAAAACGGGGTTCTCCGGCGAAGTTTACGGCGGCGCAGGGCATTGATCGGGGAGGTTCAGGGTTGAGCGCCGTCATGGGGTTCACCGTTCCGCTTAGGTGCTAAACGAGCCAGGATTGGGTGCTTAGGGCATGCTCGACAGAACGGGGCGGCGCGGGCCCGTCGGCGGCAGGGAGTACGTTCTGTGCTTGCCGGGCCACGGCGACGGTGTCACGGGCGTGCGCTGGCAAGGCAGGGACACGCGGAGAGCCTGGGGCGATGGGCGGCGCTGGTGGCGTGGCGAAGCGGGCTCGGGCCCTCTCGCCGCCACGGTGGCGCGCCACCGCAGAAGCTTCCAACGCGGCAATGCTCGCCGCCACCGACGCCAGAATCGCCAAGCGTGCGGCGGGTGCTGGCTGGGGAAGAGGCCGTGTGCATCGTGCCAGAGCACACTTTGGCCGCGTGACCGAAATCTGACGAAGAGAAGCGACACTGAACTCTGAACTTCTCTGAATCTCTGAAAGTGCAATGAAACAGTGTAGGTCAGGTGTTCGACAGAATGATTTTAGTATGTGGGAGGTTCTGCTTGAGCTGATTTTTGGTGGAGGGGCCTCTCATTGCATCTAGAGGTTGCCTGAATTTTTGTGGAATTTTTGGAGCAGAGAAGATATAAATTTCACCAAATTTGACAAATCTGGTCCAAACTTGCAGAGACTGAAATTTGAAAATTTTGAAAAGAAGAGGAGTGGATCTTGATTGTTCTAGGTTGTGGGTACCAAGGACTATCCAGGGGAGTTGGTTTGAGGTCAAAGCTCAATTGCATTTAGGTACTTGCTTTGCAAATAACCTAGGCTCAAAATAATGGACATAAAAGATTTGGGAGGAGAAATAAATGAAATAAAATTCAGAAAAGGGTTGAACTTGTTTAGACAGAATGTTTGGATTGCCCAAAGTGGAAGGAGAGATTTTTGGGAAGATTTTACCATGTGGTGCATGGTAAAATCATGAGTGGTTTCCACATTGGAGAAGATGCAAAACTCCTAGAGTTTCCTTTTTGAAAGAAAATAAACTCCAAAGATTTTTCTTGAAATTTTGAGAAGAGGGCAATCAGAAGAAAAATTTAAAAACCAAACACCAGAGTTGAAGGAGATGCCAAAATAAAATCCTTGCTAGAGGGAAAAAGTTTTTGAGATAGATTTTTGGAAGGGTTTAGAAGACCTTCTTCAAATCCAACAAAATTTTTGAAGAGAACCAAAAGAATATTTTTGGAGTGTCACAACACCTACCCCCTTAGGAAAAATCTCGTCCCCGAGATTCCAGCTGATCCTGGAATAAATGTGGGTGCTCCGCTCAAGGAAATCCTCTCTTTCCCAAGTGGCTTCACTTTCGTGTGGTTGCTCCAATCGAACTTTGAAGAACTTGATGGTTTTCTGTCGGGTTCTCCTTTCGACTCTTCCAAGATTTTTATTGATGCTCCCGATATGTAAGGTCTGGCTGCACGCCAATGTTTTTATGGGGTACTTGTTTCTCCGGGTTGCTTACACTTCCTCAATTGGGAGACGTGGAATACGCCATGGATGTCGGATAATTCTTCGGTAAGTCTAATTGGTAGGCTACCGTGCCTCTTCGTGCCACTATGCGAATGGTCCGATGAATCTTGGCGCTAGCTTCCTTTAATCTTGAATCGATGCAGGCCTCTCATAGGGATACTCAGAGATACACAAATTCACCGGTTCAAAATTGACTCCACGATGCTTCGATCGTAATAACTCTTCGTCGACTTTGGGCTGTCTTGAGTCGGTCCTTAATCACCTTGACCTTATCTTCAGCCTCTTTGAGCAGGTCTGGGCCGAAGATATGGCTGTCTCCGGTTTCCGACCAATTTAGCGGGGTACGACATCTTCGCCCGTACAGAGCTTCAAATGGTGCCATTTGTAGGCTGGACTGAACTGTTGTTATATGTGAATTCTGCGTATGGTAAGCTCTCTTCCCAACTGGTCCCATAGGTGAGGACACATGCTCTCAACATATCTTCTAGTATCTGGTTTACTCGCTCAGTCTGCCCATCCGTCTGGGATGGTATGCGGTACTGAATGCCAGCTGAGTTCCCAGAGCTTGTTGTAAGTGATCCCAAAATCGGGAGATGAATTGAGTGCCTCTGTTCGAGATTATTTTCTTTGGGACCCCATTTAAGCAAACTATACGGGAAAGGTAGAGCCTAGCAAGCTTCTGAGTGGCGTGGGTTGTCTTCACGGGGATGAAGTGTGCTACTTTAGTCAGTCTATCAGTGATGACCCATATGGCATCATGTCTGTGTCGTGACCGAGGTAGTCCAACAATAAAATCCATTCCAATCTCGTCCCATTTCCACTCGGGTATCTTATTTGGTTGCAATAGCTCGGCCAGTTTCTGGTGCTCGGCCTTGATGCGTTGACAAAAGTCACAACATGCAATAAACGTGGCTATGTCTCTTTTTATACCATGCCACCAAAATGTTTCTTGAAGATCTTTGTACATTTTCTTTCCTCCAGGATGGATTGAATACGGAGCGGTGTGTCCTTCAACCAAGATTTGCTGTTTAAGGTCATGGATATTTGGTACGCAAAGTCTATTCCCGTACCACAATATTCCTTGCTCATCGATAACGAATTCTGAGGCCTTGCCCAAATTCATCTTCCGCTTTATGCCTTCAATGTTGGGGTGTCCACGTTGAGCCTCTTTAACCTTCTCTATCGTGGTAGGCTGTAACTCTAAGTTCGACACACCGCCTTCGGTGACTACCATCGATTGAGCTTAGCAAATTCCTGCTGGAATTCAGGTCTCAAGTTTGGCATGCTGTCATTGTTCGGACTGGGGTTCCACTCGAGCATCTGCTACAACATTTGCTTTGCTCGGGTGGTAGTGGATTCCAACATCATAATCCTTTACTAATTCCAACCAGCGCCGCTGCCAGAATTTAGTTCTGGTTGTGTGAAAATATACTTGAGGCTTTTGTGGTCCGTGTATATTTCACAACAATTTCAAGTAAGAAGTGTCTCCATTCCTTGAGTGCATGAATAATCGCTGCTAATTCTAGGTCATGAGTAGGATAATTTCCTTCATGCTTGCGGTTGCTCGAAACATATGCGATAACCTTGCCTTCTTGCATTAATACGCACCCGAGGCCCTTTCGAGATGCGCCACAAAATACCTCAAAATTTTTGTGTATATCGTGCACAATTAACATCGGTCTTGTCGCCGCTTCTCTTTAGCTCTTGGAAACTTTTCTCGCAAGCTTCCGCCCATTCAAACTTCCTGTCTTTCTTGAGTAGTTGCGTCATTTGCTTTGCTATGGTGGAGAATCCTTCAATAAATCTTCGGTAGTATCCTGCCATCCCAAAGAAACTTCGTACATCCGTCACGCTGGCTGGTGGCTTCCAGCCAAGTACGGCCTTGACCTTTTCCGGGTCTACGGCGATACCTTCTTGGGTCAAGACGCGGCCCGTAAAACCTACTTGCTTCAGCCAAAATTCACACTTGCTGAATTTAGCGCATAATTGATGTTTCCTGAGTTCTCCTAGTACAATTCGGAGATGTTCAGTGTGCTCTTCTGGTGTTTTGGAGTATACCAGAATATCATCGATAAATACCACAACAAACTTGTCCATAAACTTCATGAATACTTTGTTCATGAGGTGAACAAAATATGCGGGGGCGTTTGTTAGTCCGAATGGCATTACGGTGAACTCATACAATCCAGATCCGAGGTGAAAGCTGTCTTGGGAATATCTTCGATTCGCACTTTCGCTTGATGGTATCCCGACCTCAAGTCAATCTTTGAGAACACCTTGGCCTGAGCGAGTTGATCGAATAAATCATTTATTCGTGGCATCGGATATTTGTTCTTGATTGTGACCATGTTTAGCGCCGATAGTCTATGCACAATCTCAGTGTTCCATCCTTCTTTTGGCAAACAAAATTGGTGAACCCCAAGGTGAGGAACTGGCTCAGATATACCCTTTTTCCAATAATTCCTTTATTTGCTTCTTCAGTTCTACCAATTCGGATGGTGCCATTCTGTATGGTTTCTTGTATATGGGAGCGGTTCCGGTGCTAGTTCAATGCTGAATTCTATCTCTCGATCCGTGGCATGCCCGTAGCTCTTCGAAATACATCCGAAATTCACACACCATCGAACCTTGCTCAATTCAGAAATATCCACCTTGTTCAATCTCGTTGCCGGGATATTTTTGTTTCCTTGGATGAAACCTTTATGGTCTTCCCGTGGTGGTGGGTGAGAATTACGGTCCTGTTGAAGCAGTCAATAAAACATTTGTTGGTGGTTAACCAATCCATCCCTAAGATGACATCCAGTCCTTTATTTTCCAACACGATAAGATTTGCGTGAAACTTCAACCCTTCAAACTCGATAACCACACCCTCGCAATAATTCTAGGTAACTTGCTTAATTCCAGGGGACTTGACGATCATAGATTTTTCCAAGGGAAGCATCGAAAAATTATTTTTCAAAGCAAAACTTTTCGAAACGAATGAGTGAGAAGCTCCGAATCAAACAAAACCATGGCAGGTATTGTGTTGATGTGAAACGATCGAGTACGATATCCGGGGCATTTTGTGCTTCCTCTTGGTCACGTGGTTCAGATGACCCTTCATGTGGTTGTTATTTGGGTTGAAATTGTTGCGCTTTTACGCCAATTATTGCCTCCGTTGTTCGGCTTTGGGGTCGAAGTTCTTGGCTTGGGGCACCGCTGGCATAGTGCCCTTCTTCTCCACAAGCGTAACAGGTAACGCCTGGGCGGTATGTGAACTCCTTGTCCCTTGCATGGAAATTCTTGATTGGGCGTGAGACGCTTGTCGTGGGTTTGGGTGTCCAGTTTTTCAACATCTGTCTTGCTGCGGTGGTTGCGGGCGTGATTAGTCTGGTCCTCTTCCGCTATGGAAATCTTCTAAGCTGCGTCTCTCATTTTCCAAGGTAATGGCCTTATCCACCAGCGCCTTAAAATTTGGAAAGGTGTGTACGACCAATTGGCATTTAAGCGCCGGTGTCGTAATCGCCTAGGAATTTCTCCATCTTTTGTTTTCCGACATACGCCTCCTCGATGCGTGCGAGACAGCAGAGTAAACTGACTGTTGTATTCTCGACACCGCCATTGTCCTTGCTTGAGGTCATCAAATTCTCTCTTTTGATCTTCATAAGACTCTTAGGAATATGTGCCCCACTAAAACCTTCTTTAAATTCCTCCCATGTTATATTATTTTCGTTGGGGTGCATGTGTAGGAAATTTTCCCACCACGATGCGGCTGCTCCAAAGGAGATAGTGTGGAGCATAAAGCACTTTCTCAAGATCTGAACACTGGGCAATGATTAATTTTCTTTCCATGTCTCAAGCCAGTCCTCGGCTTCAAGAGGTTTGTCACAGGAGAAAATGTTTGGGGACGGTCTTCAGTAGCTCGATAACTTTGATTGCTGCTGATACTGCCCACGGTGATTCCCCATATTGATGACTTGGTTCATTATTTCCTGATGTTGCTGCTGACTTTGTTCATAAAGACGGCACATTTGGGAAAGTGTCGCTTCACCGTCCTATTGACTTGTCTGCCCTTGTGTGAAATTGTTGCCTGGGGTGTGCCATAATTTTCCTCCGCCGGAGTTGGCATGGAGCGCGCCCAAGGACGAGACATAGTTCACTCGGGATATATTTTGAAACACTCATAAGAGAAGAAATTGAGTCGCAAAGATCAATAAATTCAAGAAGACGAAAAAAATCGCAAATGCTCCAAGAATTTTTTCAAGAGATTAAACGCTTATGCATGGAGAAGGACTGTCCATTACATATCTTACACGCAAGCAGTAATTATACAATACATCACTCAGATATGCGCACATAATCCTGACATGTTATTTAGGCTAGTGCACTCCTCCCGATCCTACATGATGCGCAAACAAGCTACTTCTCACAGCCTATGTACACATAAACATATCGCACAAGTCGGTACATCGCATGGCGGCTAAGCGTACTTAGTCGGAGATGGTAAGGATTTCCCTTGGCCTGCCAAGGGTGAGGCGTAGTGAGGCTGGGGACTCAACCTCCTCTTCGGAGATAGGCTCCAGACGTGAGGTGCTGCGCTGAGTTGGTGGAGCAGGTGCCCTGTGCGGGACAACTCGAACATGAGCGGGCACGAGGGGTGGTGCAGAACAAACCGGAGTAGGCGCAATGACATGGTTGAACTCCTCCGTGGTAGGCAGGCGACGAGTAGTGGTGAGAGCAGTAGGAGCAAACGATGCTGATGACGAGACGAAAGTCAGTGGCGGTGCGACGCGTAGGAGCTCCCTCCTGTTGGCGGCACAACCATGGACTGAGTCCATGCGGGCAGCTACAAAGTCGTCCACCAGGTTGTCGAAGGCTGCCTCCAAAGCCCGGAGATACTCGGTGAGCATCTCAAAAGCTTCGTCCCGTTCTCCTCGGGGGCAAGAGAACGCGTAGTGGCAGGTATATGGCACGTGACATGGCAGGTAGCGGTAGCAACGAGTCTTCATTGAAGGAATGATGTCCCTGAGTCGAGCTATCGCCTCACGGGCTTCCATCTGCAGTGCATGCTTCTCTGTGGGCATGGCTCTCCCCAAGAACCGGTAACGCTCAACTCGCCCTCCCTTGAATTGCACCACGGCTTGGTGCATGGTTAGACGGTCATTGATCTTGTGCTGAGAGAGTGAGAAGACTGGGCACACAGCTGGCCCTATCGTGACTTGGACGATGAAGGAGAGAAGCTTGACGAACCCATCGGGCATGTTGGCAAACATCTGCGACTCGCAGTCGTTGCCAGCCATCTACAAAAGTAGGCAAAAATCCTGAGTAGTCAAATCATAAATTTATGCCGACTCGTCGTAAATTGACTACATTTGTAAAAATAATAAACAGCTCTATTCTGCTAATAACCAATTAGCGATCGCACCTAGTGGCTTCCTACAATCAGCCTGGCTCGTACCAAGCTTGTCACGACATGTTTTTCAATAAAATATTTATTGAACAACCGACCTATGAAGTCCAATATGAGGAAAATCCTCCATACCGTAGACAAAACTTTGATACAATAAGCCAAGAGCATTACAATATTACAGTGGTCGGATCAAGATGCCCAACCAATTATTACAAACACGCCGATAATTATACATGATGGCGGATATGACACAATGGTGTGGGGTGGAAATACTACTGACTCGAGATATGAGTGATTGGTGGAATAACACGGTGGGGTGGTTAATAAGACTATCAGATCGGGCGGCTCATCGAAGGCCGAGGTGAGGCTCGATGAATTTATTTGGGTAGCGAAGCGGTTATATCACAATGACTAATCCAGGGTCGACGAGACCGACCGGGATTCCTCTAGGCGTTGGACTCGCTATCGAACTCTTCATCCATGAGATCGCTTTCACAAGATCCGCCAAATCAATAAGCCTGTGAGTACTTTGAAAGTACTCGCAAGACAGTTCGCCAAAGATATAACAAATGAATGCAGGAATGCGACATGATTAATTATAACAATGCGCAATTTAATCAGTATGGAAAGGTAAGTAAAAAGGGAATTGGCGGTAGTCCGCTCGAAAACCCAAAGAAGATAAACTCAAAACCGATCGGTGTCCGGGCGACGCCAAGGGTGAACAAATAAGTAAAACATGCCATATCGGCGCCTAAGCGACACCTCAAAAGGGCTTATATTGAAAGAAAATACATGCGTGCCGCAGTCGGACGTCGGAGCGACATCACAGAAAGGGCTTATAAAAAAGTAAATAATAACAATGCCGCAGTCGGACATCTGAGCGACATCGTAGAAAGGGCTTATAACAAAAGTAAATAATAACAATGCCGCAGTCGGACGTCTGAGCGACATCGCAGAAAGGGCTTATAACAAAAGTAAATAATAACAATGCCGCAGTCGGACGTCTGAGCGACATCGCAGAAAGGGCTTACAACAAAAGTAAATAATAACAATGCCGCAGTCGGACGTCTGAGCGACATTGCAGAAAGGGCTTATAATTCATTATTCATAACTGACGAGATATGGTGCTCACGGAAAATATTCATCACAAGACAATAAGCGAGTTAGTACACACCCATCCTACCTCACGTTGCCAGGAATCACCCTAGACAGCGTTTAAGAAAAACTTTGAGACGGGGAGATCACAATCTCGAATAGCATGGGATCAAATTTATTTACGCAAGACTCTAAGGGTGCCCCCTCTCGTCCCAACCGAAACACCCATGCCCCCGACCGGATGAAAGGCTTTAATCCAGGGCCATGGAACCCTCATCCCGCCTCTCGATTTGGTGTGTACCAGAAGTGGTTTGCAACTTACTAAGCCGATCCCTTGCGAGAAACAGTGGTAGTACGAAAGGGAGATGGACGGAATCGACGGATTTATGTTGACACAGGTCAACGATCTGGCATAAGCCTGGCAGGCTACAACACTACCATCTTACCCATACTCATGCCAACTCATGGCCATGCAACATGTTTCCAACAACTCATGGATTTTCCGAACTCACTTGCCCCAACTCTTACGAGATAAACTATCATCGAAATGCTCATGAACGTACCATGATCAAGAATAATGCAAAGATGCCCAAACACTCATCATATCAAAAGTTCAAACATTGCTTGCCTGGTTCGGAGTAGTCGGGGTCTAGCTCGGTGAAGTTCGCGGTTCCGTCACCTCCTTCGGTATCTACGGTACACAAAACACACGCGCTAACGTAAATACCGTGGGGTACAGAAACTTCATCCAAATATTTTTCAAGTAAATATGATAAAAAACTAGACAAATATCTGAAGAGGACAGAAAAAGAATCACTCAAAAATTCCTTTGTGTTAAAAAATTATAAGGGTTTTGGTCCAAGGACCCATCTGTAATGAAATAGAAAACCCTCAGGGGCCTAAGCAGAAAAGTACAGAAAAACGGTTCAGAGTGGAAGGCGTATTTGCCAAAGTACGCTTTCAGAAAACGATTAAAAATAATAATAGAGAGGATGACGAGCGGGTCCGACCCGTCAGGTTTGAATTTTTAAACGAGAGAGACGGGGCTCGACGGCGCCCGAGAGCCGCGGTGGTCGCCGGCGGCGATCCACGGCAAGGCAGGAAGATCGAGGGGTACCTCCGTGTTCAGGGCGTCATTCGGCGCCGGTTGGTGGTGGTGGTGGTCGCCGGCGAGCACCACGCCGACGCGGCTCCTGCCCCGCGGACGGCGGTTCGGGTGGTCGGGTCTCACGGAGAGTACTGCGGAGGAGGAATTGAGGAGGGGGTTAGACTTGTGGTAGCATGAGATGGTAGCTGACAGGATTTGGGCGCCGGGGACGATCTCACCGGAGTGAATCGAGGTGGAGGCCGAGGCGGAACGGGGCGGCCGGAGTCGAGGAAGAAGAGCCCCTCGAGGCCCTTCCAGGGGCTTGGCGAGGACTAGTGAGGTGGTGGAGGTGTGCGGGGGCGAGAGCGCGCTCGGGGATGCTATATATAGCCGGCCCGAGGCGGTTGTCGAGAATGGGGTTCTCCGGCGAAGTTTACGGCGGCGCAGGGCATTGATCGGGGAGGTTCAGGGGTTGAGCGCCGTCATGGGGGTTCACTGGTTCCGTTTAGGTGCTAAACGAGGCAGGATTGGGTGCTTAGTGCGTGCTCGACGGAACGGAGCGGCGCGGGCCTGCCGGGCGGCAGGGAGCACGCTTCGGCTTGTGGCCACACGGCGACGGTGCACGGGCGGCGCTGGCAAGGCAGGGACACGCGGAGAGCCAGGGGCGCGGGCGGCGCTGGTGGCGTGGCGAAGCGGGCTCGGGCCCTCTCGTCGCCACGGTGGCGCGCCACCGCAGAAGCTTCCAACGCCGGCGATGCTCGCCGCCACCGACGCCAGAATCGCCAAGCGCGGCAAGGGGTGCTGGCCAGGAGAAGAGGCCGTGTGCATCGTGCAGAGCGCACTGTGGCAGCGGACCAAATCGACGAAGAGAAGCGACATCGAACTCGAACTTCTCTCAATCTCTCGAAAGTGCAATGAAACAAGTTGTAGGTCGTGTTCGATGTAATGATTTTGGTATGTGGGAGGTTCTGCTTGAGCTGATTTTTCGTGGAGGGGCCTCTCATTGCATCTAGAGGTTGCCTGAATTTTTGTGGAATTTTTGGAGCAGAGAAGATATGAATTTCACCAAATTTGACAAATCTGGTCCAAACTTACAGAGACTGAAATTTGAAATTTTTGAAAAGAAGAGGAGTTGATCTTGATTGTTCTAGGTTGTGGGTACCAAGGACTATCCAGGGGAGTTGGTTTGAGGTCAAAGCTCAATTGCATTTAGGTACTTGCTTTGCAAATAACCTAGGCTCAAAATAATGGACATAAAAGATTTGGGAGGAGAAATAAATGAAATAAAATTCAGAAAAGGGGTGAACTTGTTTAGACAGAATGTTTGGATTGCCCAAAGTGGAAGGAGAGATTTTTGGGAAGATTTTACCATGTGGTGCATGGTAAAATCATGAGTGGTTTCCACATTGGAGAAGATGCAAAACTCCTAGAGTTTCATTTTTGAAAGAAAATAAACTCCAAAGATTTTTCTTGAAATTTTGAGAAGAGGGCAATCAGAAGAAAAATTTAAAAACCAAACACCAGAGTTGAAGGAGATGCCAAAATAAAATCCTTGCTAGAGGGAAAAAGTTTTTGAGATAGATTTTTGGAAGGGTTTAGAAGACCTTCTTCAAATCCAACAAAATTTTTGAAGAGAACCAAAAGAATATTTTTGGAGTGTCAAAGTCAATCACTTGGTCGATTCTTGGCAAAGCAAATGGGTCTTTGGGGCATGCTTTGTTGAGGCTGGTATAATCAATACACATGCGCCACTGCTTGTCCTTCTTCAGCACTAGGAGTGGGTTGGCTAACCATTCTGGAAAGAACACTTCCATGATGAAGCCGGCTGCTAGAAGCCGGGCTATCTCTTCTCCAACAACTCTTCTCTTCTCTTCTGATAGGCGGCGCAAGGGCTGCCGGACTGGCTTGGCATCAGACCGGACATGTAGCTTGTGCTCGGCGAATTCCGTCGGAACACCCGGCATGTCCTTGGGAGACCATGCAAAGATGTCCCGATTCTCACGGAGGAAATCGACGAGCTCGCCTTCCTATTTGCTGTCAAGGTTTGCACCTATGACAGCGTGCCTCTCCGGGTGCTCCGGGTCCAAGGGTAGCTTCTTCGTCTCCTTCGCCGGCTTGAACGAGCCCTCAGCTTTCGACTCCATGGGGTTGGGTGACATTTCTGGCTGCTTGCCGGCCATCGCCACAACCCGGTCATGGAGCCGCTTATCAGCCGCGATCACAAGGGACTCGGCTAACCAGATGCTCTCTGCTGCGCAGGCAGATGACTTCTTGTAGTCTCCTGCTATGGTCAGGATTCCCTTGGAGCTCGGCATCTTCATCTTCAGGTAAGCATAGTGGGGGACTGCCATGAGCTTGGCCAGTGCAGGTCGGCCAAGCAATGCGTGATAGGGGCTCTCAAGGTCCACCACCTCAAACCAAACTGGCTCTCGGCGGAAATGATTTTTGTCCCTGAAGAGGACATCTATCTGAGTCTTGCCGATTGGCGAGCAGGAAAGGCCTCGAACGATGCCATGGAAAACAGCCCGGCTGGGCTGAAGATGTCTCTGCTTGATTCCCAACTTCTCCATGGTATCTTTGTACAGGATGTTGATGCTGCTGCCACCATCTATCAGAACTCGAGAGAAGTGAGCAGCTCGCCTCTCCATGGCAAAGGTGGCATCCAAAACCAGAGCATAAGAGCCAGGATTGGGCATCACCTCCGGGTGGTCGGCCCTGCTCTAGCTGATGGGCTTCTCAGACCAATGCATGAACTCGGGGGTCTCGATGCTATCTGATTTACTTCTTGTTGTCGCTGCCGCTCACAGCTCGCTGTCAGCCACGCTGGTGAACACAACATAAGCTCCATGCTCCTCAGGGTATTCATCTTGCATCGCGCCGACTGGCCGAACCGCCGGCTGCTGAGGAGGAGGAGGCGACGGGCCGGTAGGCGGAGGGGGCTGGAGCCCATCACCCTTGGCGATCCTGATGAGCCAGTGGCACTTCCAAGTGGTGTGATTGGACGGCTTCGCGCCGCTGTGGAACTTGTAGGGTGCATCGAGAGTCTGTTCGTACGAGAAGGCGGGCAACCAGAGCTTGCCGCCCTTCTGGCGTTTGGGGGGAGGCTGCCCTTCCGGCAGTTGATCTTTGACTGTTGCCACCTGCCGGCTCGTGGAAGCCGGCTACATGGCCTTGCGCTTGTTGTCGTTTGGTTGATGTCGCCGATTGGGGTCACCAGCCGGGGTCCGAGGAGCTTGAGGGGCCACCTTGCCCGCACATTAACTTGGATCTCCGCCTTCATTGAGGAGTCGGTCGTGGCGTACTTGTTTGCTATGATCAGCAGTTCATCGAGGGTCGCCGGCTCATCGCAGAGGAGCTTGTGCTTGAGGAGGGTGCCCTCTCGGCAACCGGCAGTTAAATATTCGATGACCTGTAGCTCGTGCACGCCCTCGCAAGAGTTGGGCAGCTCGGCCAAGCGCGTGAGGTAGTCGCGAGTCGATTCGTTGGGGCCTTGGACGTACAAGGAGAGCTGGCGAGGCTTGGGCGGCCGCTTGTACGTGCTGGTGAAGTTGCGGATGAATGATCCAGTGAAGTCGACCCAGCTGTTGATGCTGCGGGGCTTCAGGCTGTTCAACCACGTCTGGGCCGTGCCCTGGAGCATGAGAGGAATGTACTTCAGAGCAACGCGCTTGTTGCCGTTGGCGATGCTGACGACTGTGGAGTAGTCAACCAGCCAGTCCTCTGGCTTCACGGAGCCGGTGTACTTGGGCGTGTCTCTTGGGAGCATGAACCCTCTGGGGAAAGGTTCGTCTCGGATGCGGGGGCCGAAGCAAGGCGGACCCAGCTCATCTTCTTCTTCTAGCGCCAGGGATCGATTGAGGCGATCGATCCGGTGGCGGGCATCGTTTTCTCCAATTCCCTCTTGGCGGCCAAGGCGGTCGCCGAGTGACGGGTGATCAATAGGTGGCAGGGAAATACGCCTCTCCCTACGGGGAGGGGGAGCCGGACAGTTGTCTCACCGCCGCAGTGCTCTTGGGCGGCCGTCTTGGTCGCGCTCGATGGTGATGTGAGTCTGTCTGCGGCTGGCAGCCGGCTCCTTATCTCTTCTATCGCGGACGCCACCGCCGGCGCCCGGACGTCGCGACTTGGTCTCGGCGAGGAGGCGGGTCGTCGTTTCACCGGTTGGGCGCTTCAGTGCGGCACCCGGGCTCTTGCCGCTCAACAGCCGCGTCGAGGAGCTGCTGGACTCGCTCCGTCATGTGGCGACGCTCGTCGCCCTCGAGCTTGTCTAGCTTGTCTGCTGCCGCCTGGGCAGCTCGTATGTTCTTTGGAGGCGTGGCGTAAACATGACGATCTGTCCCGAACATGGTGGCGACGGTTGCGCCACGCTGCCGGACCAGGCCAATGCGGCTAGGACCACCAGGAGCCGGCGTGTCACCGACGGCATGGTCCATCTCCCGCTGGTAGGCCTCTGAAAGGGGCCACATGCTGGCCAGCTGGTTGGCGCTTTCGACAAGCTAGACACGGCGTGCCTCCAACGTATCGACATCGGCGTCTTCCGGGATGGGCGCAGTCAGGTCTTGCATCGCCTCCTGCAACGGATCCTGGCCTCCTCCGCCAGAGTGCTCGCCGTGGCTGATGACGAGCACTTCCGTGACGGTGCTGCCGCCGCTGTCCGCGCGAGGAAGTGGCTCATCGTAGACCACCACGGTGTTGGGGAACCCGTCAAGTGACGCCGTGTCGGAGTCGACCAACGTCGATTCGGTGGAGCCAACCGACTCGAAGTCAGCAGCAGGTTCGCTGGCGACGTGGATCTAATCAAGGAGGCTCATGAGGCGGCTCTCAGGGCCATCGGTGCCCGCATCAGACGCGGGCTCGTCGGAGAGGCGAATCTCGCCAACAAGATCAGCGAGGCAGCTCGACGCGCAGGCGACCTCCGCGCCAAGACAGCTGCTGGCCTGGGCTTGTTGCTCGGGCGTGCGGGCTGGCTGCGCCGCCAGAAGGAACAGGTTCCCGCCCGCACAGGTCTCCGGGAGATGGTGCACCTCGCCCCACGATGGGTGCCAAATGTCGGGGGTTGGGTGCGACATATGCCAATGGATGGCTTATCGTGGTGGGAGTGAGTAGAACATCACCGGTGCCTGGAAGCGGGATGAGTCGTAGACACGAACGCCGGCGCACTTTACCCAGGTTCGGGGCTCTCCTAGGAGATAACACCCCTAGTCCTGCTATGTGGGGTCTCGGCATGATCACTAAGGCACTAGTGAGTACAATGGTTCTCCTCAAGCTGTATGCTAGAGGTAGAAGAAGGCAGGGCTTGCTCTTCTCCCCCTAGGTCTGAGCCTAATTCTAACAGGTTCGAACCCTTTGCATGGGTGCCCTAGGGGATTTATATAGGACTACTCCCTAGTGGTACAATGGTAATCTGGCCGGGTGTAGGACCCGGCTGTCAGTCTCTCTGGTCGTCGGCTTCTCCGCCGGCTGCTGGGTCCCGCCGCCTGGTGGGCCCCGCCGACTGGTCTGGTACGGAGCCGACAGGCCGCCTCCGCCACTCGCGGGTCCTGCCGGCAGCTGATTACTGTAGCCGCAACGCTAATGATGCACGCTGTCAGGGGCGCATAGCCCCGCCGCCCGGGCGGAGATCACCGAGCTACTCCGCCTTATCTGGTTAATGGCGCGTGGGCCCTGGGGGAAAAGTGGGCTGACTGCTTGGAGCCGGCTTCCCTCGGGTCCGCCTGATCTGGCCTCCGCCGTCTTCTGGCCTCTCGCTGCCTGGTAGGGTCCGCCGTCTTCAGGCTGTATCGACAGGCGGTCGTGGGAGCAGGGCTCCGCCTGACAGGAGTGACGTCAGGGGTGGAGTGGCAACAGTGCCGCGCCGGGCGGAGATCTCCGCCTGTACGGAGCATTGTAGCCTTACCCTGTCTTGTCTTCTTAATGGGGGCGCAGACTTTGAGGGCGGGATGGGCCGACTGCTAGGAGCCGGCCTCTCTGGAGGCCGCCGCTAGGAGTCGGCCCGCCTTGGAGCCGCCTTCCGAGCATGGCCGTTTTCCGACAATGGGCCGCTCACCACCGGCCACCGTATAGCGGCGCTCATCTTGCCGTCTTGAGGGGCGCAACCGGCTCTAATGTCTTGAAAGGTTCGGGGACTCGGGTTAGGCTACCCGTGGCCCATTACTCTGACACATGATGACATCAGCGCAAAGTTTTGACCTTTGACTAGTCAAGCTGACGGGCGGGTCCCGCTTGTCATTGATTGAGATTAATTTAAATAGGTTTAATTAGTTTAGCTAAATGACTAGGTTAATTAAGTTAATTATTCTTTAATTAATTAATTATTATTATTTTTAATTCTTTTTTTTACATTTTCGTTCTGGGGGCATGGGGCCAGAATGCCAGTGGCCCATCTAGCCTATCGGGCGCTGGGCGCGTGGCTAATGGGCATAGCCCGAACGGACGCATGCCCGAGGGGAGCTGGGCAGGCACGGCGCACACCGGAGGCCAGGGCCAGGGGAGGCGGCGGAGGGGTGGCCGCGGACCGGCTGGGCGGAGTGGGCGCAGGGGGGCGCGACTGGAGGTGGTGGTGGCAGGGGGAGGCGCTCGGCGGCGAGGCCAGGGGCGGAGCGGCGCGTGCGGTCGTGGGCAGAGGCTGCCAACGACGCCAAGCAGCAGCGAGAGGCAAGCGAGGCACGACGGCGGGTCCGACCGACAGAGCAGGGCGGAGGCCACTCGCCGGGTGCCGCGATGCGCGTGGACGGCGCACGGGAGCAACGACGAGCATGGCTGCGAGGCGACGGCATGCGCGGGCGCAGTCGCGTGCGGCGTGGGTGCGCGGCCGTGGGCGCGCCTAGTGTGCGGTGGGAGCGAGGCAGAGGAGAAGGAGGGGGCCTCACGATGTAGCTGTAGGGTACGATGCAGCGGGGTTCAGGGAGGAAGATGGGGACGACGGCGACGACGGCGAGGCGGAGGCGCGTCGAGCTTCGAGCGGTGAGGATCGGCGACAGGTCGAGGCCGCGGCTTCCGGCGGGCTGGTGACGAAGCTCCACGCCTTCGTGGGCATTCGCGCAGAGGTGGGAGGGCGTCCTGGCGAGGGGGCCCCAGCGTAGTGGCCGCGGGGATCGACGGCGGCGTTGGGCCGATGCCCCCGATCTAGATTGGATCAGAAGGAGGAGCGAGGGGATTGTGGGAGTGGGAGGGGGAGTGGGGCGACCGGTTAGGGTTTCGGGAAGGAGTGAGGTTAAGGGGCAATGGGGTGGACCGGCCTGGCTAGTTGGCTGGCCGGCTGGGCCGGTTGGCCCAGTGGGGGAGTTGTTTCTTTTCCTTTTTTGTTTAAGTTTTTGTGTTTATTTATTTTCTGTTTATTAGTTTTCTATTTTATTTTCTATATATTTTTGTTTTATAAAATATATAAGTAGTACCTAAATTAGTGTTTCAAAATACTCCAATGCCACAAAAAGTTTGGATGACAAAACAAAAAAGTTTAGTAATTTATTAATTGTAAAAGGCATTTAATTAATTATGTTTGCTACTGTCTTATTTATTTTAGAGTAGTTAAACACTATATAAAAGTTTGGTTTCTTCACCATAATTACTTATGCATTATTTGGCACAACCCGAACATGTTTGTTTTAATATTTGAAATTTTTATTGTTTGCCTTTAATTAAATTTGGAATTTATTTCATTTTTAACTATCAAGAGTTTATCAACAATAACCGAGGTGATGTGGCATCATTAGCGGGGGATCACTGTAGTTTAATTATCCGGGCGTCACAGCAAGGACACCAAGCCTGTCCGCCAACCCCTACGACGTTTCTCCGAAGAGAAGAGAAGAACCATCAGTGAAGAGGTCGCCAAGCTTTTGGCGGCCGGCTTCATGATGGCGCATGTGTATCGACTACACCAGCCTAAACAAGGCCTGCCACAAGGATCCGTTCGCCCTCCCGCGGATCGACCAAGTCATCGACTCCACTGCCGGGTGTGAGCTCCTGTCCTTCCTGGATGCTTACTCCGGCTAACACCAGATCAAGCTAGACCCGGCCGACGCCCTGAAGATGTCCCTCATCACGCCTTTCGTGGAGTATTGCTACATCGCCATGTTGTTCGTTCTGAAGAACGCCGGCGCCACCTTCCAGCGCTGCATGCAGAAATGCCTGTTGCCGCAACTCGGCCGCAACATCTACGTCTATGTGGACGACATCGTGGTGAAGACCAAGCAGCACCTCACGCTCCTCGACGACCTGAAGAAAACCTTTACCAACCTGCGCGAGTAAAAGGTCAAGCTCAACCCGGAGAAGTGTGTTTTCGGCGTCCCAGCCGGAAAGCTACATGGCTTCCTCGCCTCGGAGCGCGGCATTGAGGCAAAACCGGAGAAGATCAAGGCCATCGAGCGCATGTGCAAGCCGGCTCGGCTGCGCGATGTCTAGAAATTCACCGGCTGCTTGGCCTCGATCAACCGGTTTCTCAAACGGCTGGGCGAGGGGGCCTTTCCCCTGTATCAGCTGATGAAGAAGACGACGCCGTTCGAATGGAACGACCAGGCGGACAAGACTTTCCGGGACCTCATGCACATGCTCTCCACTGCACCTGTCCTGGCCGCACCGGACGAGAAGGAGCCGCTGTTTCTCTACATCGCCGCAACCTCGTGGTCGGTCAGCATGGTGATCGTGGTCGAGCGACAAGAGAAGGGCAAGACCCAAGCCATCCAGCGTCCCGTCTACTACCTGAGTGAGGTGCTCTCCGCCTCCAAGCAGAACTACCCGCACTACCAGAAGACGTTGTCAGGACCTCGATCCTAAGTCACACCGATCTAGCACGTAACACATCATATCACTTTGCGGCCTCACGCATGATATTCCCACGGGTGCCACCTTACAAGGCCTGGGACCATTTGCGCCTTTTGGCTCACGTATATGATAGTGTCGCTAGCATCCATATGACAGAGAACCCGGGCCGACATGACTAGTCGTAAACCCAAAGTGGCACTAACTTACAGGGACATGCATATATAACCCAACAACGAACGTGTCGGTCACTAGCGAGTGAATCCGGGCTATAGCAGCTGGGCTAACAGACTCAGAGAACTGGCTGTAGCAGGCTAACAGACTCCGTAGACACCGCGTGACATTTCCCTCAAGGATGTATACAGAACGAAGAAGGACACATGCTGGCCAGCCTAAGTGTTCCGGAGCAGTAGCAAGCTACCATGGCTAAGTGGAAGCACTAGGAGACATTTCCCGGTAAGAAAGGCTACCACGGATAAAAAACTAGGTTGTCGGATCCCACACATACCAAGCATTTCAAATCATACACACAATATGCTCGATATGTGAAAATACAACATGGGTCTGATGACCCAGCATTCAAGTCATACAAGCAACAAGAACAAACGGAAGCTTAACTTGTCTAAGTACAGACAACAACAAATGAAAAAGGTTGAGAAGCCTGACTATCTACAAGACCCTGCTGAGGGCACAAGATCGTAGCTGAGGTAACAAGCTAAACGTCGAAATCCACGCGGAACTACTAGCGAGACTAAAGTCTCTCTGCAAAAACATAAATTAAGCAAACATGAGTACAAATGTACCCAGCAAGACTTACATCAGAACTATCTACATATGCATCAGTATCTACAAAGGGGGTGGTGGAGTTTAACTGCAGCAAACGAGCTTTGACCCGGTGGCTATCCTAAACTACAACTGCAAGTAACTCTTTTCAGGTGGCGCACACGAGTCCACATCTTCACCATATCAATACACCACTATGTATCCGCTCACGTCTCCCTACGAGAACGCCATCCATAGCACTCACGCTTATCTTGTGCATTTTAGAGTATCCACTTTCACTTGTCTATGAACTGTACAGGCAACCCAGAAGTCCTTTATAGTGGACGCGGCTATTCGAATAGATGATGTTAACCCTGTAGGGGTGTACTTATTCACACACGCTCTCACCACTTATCGCCGTTTACACGACATGTACTCGACAACCTTCAAGCGGAAGCCCAACGAGGGTATCGGCCACGACCTGACTAACCACACAAGTCCCTAGTCCAGGTTTATCGCCTATTCAGGTTCCATCCGCAGGGAGTCCGACCGAGGTTTCCACATACGACCCCGAACGATGTGTGCAGTGTTCTCGGGTCACCAAACGGGCGACTCGGTACACCGGGCCACGTGCCTACCTCATCAAAGCCCACCCCTCAGGCCAGTGCTGCGCACGGCCTCCAGCATACTACAAATACCACAAACTACTTGCAAGTCCCGTACAGAGGACATGGGCGGTTAATAAGTCGAGAGGGTCCATTGGTTTCGGGCCCAAAGCATGGTAGTAGCTGTTCATGGATCACAAACACAGAACTTAGTTCCTGAGAACGGTTTCAATGAGACAACCCACCATGCACTCCTACATGGCCTCTCACCGCTACCTTTACCAAATCATGTTCACACACTTAGCTCACACACAGTAGGACATGTTCATCACCATTCTAATTCATCCACGATGAATCATACCTGACTCAACTCAAAGCAGTAGTAGGATGACAAACAAGCATGAATGAGTAGACACATCAAGGCTAAAACAACTCCTACTCATGCTAGTGGGTTTCATCTATTTACTGTGGCAATGACAGGTCATGCAGAGGAAAAGGGGTTCAACTACCGCATCATGAAACAGATGGATCGTTGTTGTCCTCATGCAATAAAAGAGAGCAGGATCGTTGTTGTCATTTTGCTTGCCTGGCACTTCTAAAGATAGTATAGCTCTTCATCGGTGTCATTGAACTCATCGTCGAAAATATGTCCACTGAGAGGGGACAAATACCGGCAAACAGAGAAAGAACACAATCAACGCAATGCAACAATATGATGCATGATCATGAACAGGCAGTATGCTATGGTTTGAGCTAATGCAACTAGCAACAATTTAAATGAAGTTGGTTTGAACCCAAGATTCAAATTCAAACTCCATATGTGATTGTTCATATGCCATTTAATTGGTTTTGCATGATCAGCAGGTATAAGTTGTTCAAACATGCATGAAAATGACATAAACATATTATTTGGATTTTTTGATAATTTTTCATATATAAATCTTTGCATTTGGAGTTACAGATTAATTTCTATGATTTTTTGAAGTTTGTAACAATTTCTGGAATTTTCTGAATAAGTTTAAACCCAAAAATTTTTATCACACAAGACCGCCACCGTGGACGCCAAGCAGTCAACGGGTTGGTCCAGGTCAAACTGACCAGTGGGTCCCGCGTGTCAGTGTCATAGCTAATTAACAGAGTTAATTAGTGCTAAGTTAAATACTAACCTAAGTTAATTAGGGCATGGGCCCACATGTCAGTGACTTAGTTAGTTAACTAAAAGTTAATTAGCACTAAACTAAAATTAGCAGGGCTCTGGGCCCACCCGTCATTGACCCAGGGGAGTCAAACCGCAGGTCAAACAGGTCAAACCGGCCGGCGTTAAGCCGCCGGCGACGTCCAGAGACAGCGGCGATGCTTGGTTTTTGCTCTTCGATGACCAAATGGGCGGCGGAGGGCGTCTATGCGACGAGGAGTTTCGTCCGTGTTGGTGGTACACGCAGCAACAGCTCTGGTGTCCTAGGTCGATGGCGGCAGCAACTTGCGCGGCGGCCGGAGCTACGGAAACGGCGGGTTCAACGCTACGGAGCTCGGGGGGGACATTTAGTGGCTACGGGCCCGTGGAGGGACACTAAGCACGTTGATGTGCTTGCCCGCGAGCTACAGCGTCTGAAACAATGGCGGCGACATGGCTCAGCGGGCGGCGAAGCCGGCACGGCGGCGCTTAGCGCTAGAGGACGTAAGGGTGACAAAGAATAGGGAAAATGAAGAGGGGCTCACCCCGCGTCATTTGGAGGCGTCAGAGAGCTCGGGGGAGGCCGGACGGTGATGTGGCATTGCCGGCGATCACGTGCGCTGGAGGTTGAAGACGATGTTGATGGTGGCGTTGCAGGGGCTCCGGCGGTGCGTTGCTTGGCGAGGAGGAAGAGGTGGTCGAGGCGGAACTCGTGGGCAGCTCCAGGGGGCGAGGGAGAGGCGATAGCCATGGCTACGGTGAGCGACGGCGACGGTGGCGCTCGGGTGGATGCGCGCGAGAGAGACAGAGGAGGGGAGATGAGCGCGGGGGAAAGTGCGAGGCGGTCGGCGAGGTTACGTGGCGTCTCCAGCCAGCCTCCAGCGTCGGTGGAAGCAGGAGGTGGCTCGGGGCACGTGCTAGCGCACGGTGGCCACGCGCCTCATCCTCCTCAAGGGAGGAGGGGGGATGATCATGGATGGGCCTGGGCGGCTGTAAGTTGGCCCATGTACTAAACTCTCTCTCTCGCTGCTTCATTCTCTCGCTTATTTCTACAAATGTTTTCGCTTTATTTAAAATGCCAGAACATTTCTAAAAATCATGAAACTGTTTGTGGGCACTGTTTGGAATATTTCCAGCAGCCCTCATTTCCTTTCATGATTATTTGGACATTTAAAATAATTTATAGAATTTAAATGCCCAAATGCAAATACTTATGATTTAATTCAAAAATCCAGAGTGTCCTAGAGAAGTGTGCACCATTTTTGGCAGAGGTTCTAGACCAATTCAAAAATGATGAACATTTATGAAGAGCATTTTGGGTTCATTGAAAATATTTAATTTTGAACCTAGTTGAATTTCATTTGCTGCTAGGGTTTAACAGTCCCCATATCAAATTCATTTGAATTTTAAACATGATGACATGATGAAAAGGCAAAGACAACAGGGGCTGAGCTAGGGTTGTGATATCTTCCCCCACTAAACAAGAATCTCGTCCCGAGATTCAAGACGTGAGGTAAGAAGACAGAGGGGACACGGAACTGAGACAGTCTTCACGATCCATTGCATTTCTCGAAGATGTTGATTCATTTCTTCAAATTGATCTTGACGTCTTTGCTTTCAAGAACTTCATACAACACGACGACGACGGGAAGAAACTCTACAGGAATCGATCTCCTCGAAGGTCGAGCACTCAGGATCAACTCATGTAGTGAGATGTTTAAATATCTCTTGAGCTGAGACACAAAACACACATCGAGGGCAATGGCAAGAGGTATATGACAACGGTTTGATTGGGTAGGCAAAAATACCATGCTTAAGATGATGGTGCATGGTTTCAAGATAGCGAGGAAATAATTGCCATGATTCCATAACGGGGCACCTTAGGGAAGGTAACTCGTAGAATTATTCCCTTAAGTGGCAGAAAGAATTACTTTTGACATAGAGATCATTGAGACTCTTTATACCAGCCTAAGGCAATCACAATCGATCATTTGAAGGAGTTCAAAAGAATGACATACTCGAAATAGAATGGATGATGTGGACTACCTTGTTGAAGACAACGCAATGGATGATTTTGCTTATCATCAGAAATGGATGGGACCCATGGTAAGTCCACTTTTGAAGATGATCTTGGACCGCAACTGCTGAGAAGGCAGCCCATGGGAAATTAGCACATGGCGGCGCAAGCTGGGAACAAAATGCAACCGGTAGGAATGTTCCAACCATCATATCTGCCTAAGATTCAGATCCGATTGGTGATAGGATACTTCAGACTCAGCATGTGTGAAAAGAAAGTTTGCAACACAAATCAACAAGATGACGTTGCGAGATTCTCGGGAAATGAACTACGATAGCAAGCTCCAAAACATGAGCTGGTTCTGCTACATACATGTGAGCATGTTTTCCAAGACAAGAATGGCCACATAGTAGTCTTATAATAAAACACTATCGAGTTCAGGTGGGGAACCATCATCGAGGATATCAAAGTCCTTGCATAAGGCATGCTCTTAAAAAGGAACTCTTTAACCTTGAACAATTCAATCAGTGGCTTGGTGTGCTAGGGATACTTGTAGAATGAAGGTTGCAAGTCTCCAAACCATAGAATACTTCGCACATATGCATGACTGACTTGGGATGATTCCAGAGGAAGCAAAACAAAACAAGCTTTCTCGAATTCACGGCGGCAACTTGCACCTAATGCACGTGAACTTGGAGAAAATCACTTCTTACACCAAGCATATACATCATGAACGGGACATGAAGATAATGCTTACAGAAGTTTCCAACACTAGCTTTAACGTTCAACATAATCATGGAGATGATAAATATGCTGCTGATGGGCTCAACAACAATTCATCGATATTTCCATATAGATGGAATTCCATAACTATGTGAGAAAAGTAGTGATAACACTGGTCAGACCAAAAGATATAATGGTGTATGCTCGAGGGATCAACCACGAGTAAGACAACATTACAAACATCGTTGGTTCTGACTTGATTTGACAATAGCCCATACCCAAATCAAAGATTGGGTAAGACAACAGCTCCAACAATTTATCACGAGGATCAATCGATGAAGATATCATCTTTTTCAATGCACAAACACAAAAAAAAGATATCCCTTTGAATGAGCTTAGTCAGATAAAGCTTTCATCTTCCAACCCTCCAAGTTGTTGTTTAGCTTAACCAACTAGCTCAGGGGCATCCAACACAGATCCTTGGAGAAGGGGTGGTTTAGAGGAAAACCAACATGATCACGGACTCAACATAGCGGTCATGGAACAACCTGGTAATACTTCCGAGAAGATATTCGGAAAATCACGAACCACCGATATGTTATTATGCTCGATAGCAATCTTGCTTTTCGGGCAAGATGATATGATCAAAAATCGAGATATCAATACAATCCAAACTCATTCATCGAAGGGTGCATCAAGAAGATGGACTAGGTAGCACGATCATTCTTAGGATGATGACTCAATAACCAACATGCTAAGGATGAGATTATTGTCCATTAACTACCAAGCAACACAGTTGCTATGAGTATTGATTTTACACATCCCGATTCACTTGTCGGCATTCCGGTTACAATATCACGGGAACCGAGGAATGAACAATAATGGCAAGAAGTATCACTGCATCAAGAATTTGTAAGAGTTGGTGCATTTCTCATGATATTCATGACATAAAGCGGGTAATACTTCAGGGTAGAACAGAATCAAAAGCTGGGTTGGCATTTTGATTTGTGGATTACAACTGCTTTGACCCAATCCTGGAAATGGATAAGGTACTGGAGTTTGTTTCTCCTAGTCATTCCGAAATAGAAAGGCTTGACGGACTATAAAATAATAGGCATCGACGAACACGGATGCACAACTACTCCTGACTATCAACTGATAGATGGAGGTCAGAAGACAACTAAAGGGGGACAAATCAAGGAACATATAACTTTCTGAGTTGTGGATGCATAGATTACTATGTCGAACAAAGCTCAACATATTTCTTCCAGATAATCCATGTAGAATGGGAAGAATTGGCAGAGTCACCGATATAGGATGGAGAACTCATCAAGAGCACTCTTATTGTGACCTTTTGGTTCAATAAAGAACTTTTGCCATAAGCGGTTCATGGTATTTGGAAGAAGGATGTACCACGGACCTCGAAGACTATCACAAAGGTTACTAATATCCTAAGGGAACTAGCAAACACTATCAACATGAAGTAAGTAGGGTGAATCTCGGGTTCAAGAAACTAAATGGCATCACGGGATGCTTTCGAGAATAATGACCAGAATCATCACACAGAGGATACAAAGCATTGCTAGATTACTGAATGGTTCTCTAAGACACCTAGGGTCATAATAATAGCTCCAACATATATGTCGAGGCAATAGTGTACCTCAACTCACCGATTAGTGTGGTTAAACTGGCCCAAAGAAACATCGGGAACGGAAAGACTATTTAGAAACCTGGGATGACTCGGACAACATAACGGCTGTAAATGCTCAAAAGGATTTGAGACATCTGAAAAATGGTGGCATAACCACTCAACATCACAATATCAAGCTTCCGAGACCAACTGCTAACACACAGAAGTAGTAGGAAGTGAACTGAGGCACTGAAACCATCAGTCCTATAAGTCTACGGATTAGTAACACGTGATCCTGATAGAAAGATGAAAAGCCTAGTTCTTAATCCCCGTAGAAAAGAAAATGGTGACTCAGATCAAAATGGCATGAGGTAAAGGAGTAAAAAGAGCCTTACGTTCCCTTCCACGATCAATTCCCTTATATAACTAAGGCATTTCTAGACTCGACTTCGACCAGATTGGCTTGGTAATCCTACAGGCAGTCAGGCTCTGATACCAAAGCTGTCAGGACCCCGAGCCTAAGTCACACCGATCTAGCATGTAACACATCATATCACTTTGCGGCCTCACGCACGATATTCCCACGGGTGCCACCTTACCTGGCCCGGGACCGTTTGCGCCTTTTGGCTCACGTATATGGTAGTGTCGCTAGCATCCATATGACAGAGAACCCGGGCCGACATGACTAGTCGTAAACCCAAAGTGGCACTAACATACAGGTACATGCATACATGACCCAGCAACGAACGTGTTGGTCATCATCGAGTGAATCTGGGCTGTAGCAGCTGGGCTAACAGGACTCCGAAAAAATCCGGGCTGTAGCAGGCTAACAGGACTCCGGTAGACACCGCGTGACATTTCCCCGAAGGGACAGACACAGGAACAAAGAAGGACACATGCAGGCCAGCCTAAGTGTTCCGGAGCAGTAGCAAGCTACCATGGCTCAGTGGAAGCACTAGGAGACATTTCCCGGTAAGAAAGGCTACCAAGGATAAAAAACTAGGTTGTCGGATCCCACACATACCAAGCATTTCAAATCATACACACAATATGCTCGATATGTGCAAATACAACATGGCATCACAACAAAACTCTACAACTCAAAGTATTTATTCATTAGGCTCCGAAGAGCTAGATATTACAAACATGGGTCTGATGACCCAGCATTCAAGTCATACAAGCAAAAAGCACAAGCGGAAGCTTAACTTGTCTGAGTACAGACAACTACAAATGAAAAAGGCTAAGAAGCCTGACTATCTACAAGACCCTGCCGATGGCACAAGATCGTAGCTGAGGTAACAAGCTAAACGTCAAAGTCCATGCGGAACTACTAGCGAGACTGAAGTCTCTCTGCCAAAACATAAATTAAGCAAACGTGAGTACAAATGTAGCCAGCAAGACTTACAACAGAACTATCTACATATGCATCAATATCAACAAAGGGGGTGGTGGAGTTTAACTACAGCAAGCCAGCTTTGACCCGGTGGCTATCCTAAACTACGACTGCAAGTAACTCTTTTGAGGTGGTGCACACGAGCCCACATATTCACCATATCAATACACCACTATGGATCCTCTCCCGTCTCCCTATGAGAACGCCATCCACAACACTCACGCTTATCTTGCGCATTTTAGAGTATCCACTTTCACTTATCTATGAACTGTACAGGCAACCCAGAAGTCCTTTACCATGGACGAGGCTATTCAAATAGATGATGTTAACCCTACAGGGGTGTACTTATTCACACACTCTCTCACCACTTATCACCGTTTACACGACATGTACTCGGCAACTTTCAGGCGGAAGCCCAGCGAGGGTGTCGGCCACGACCTGACTAACCACACAAGTCCCTAGTCCAGGTCTATCACCTATTCAGGTTCCATCCGCAAGGAGTCCGGCCGAGGTTTCCACATACGTCCCCGAATGATGTGTGCAGGGTTCCCGGGTCACCAAACGGGTGACTCGGTACACCGGGCCACGTGCCTACCGCATCATAGCCCACCCCTCGGGTCAGCGCTGCGCACGGCCTCCAGCTTACTACAAGCACCAGAAACTACTTGCAACTCCCAGAAAGAAGATAGGGGCGGTTTATAAGTCGAGAGGGTCCATTGGATTCGGGCCCAACACGTGGTAGTAGCTGTTCATGGATCACAAACACAGAACTCAGTTCCTGAGGATGGTTTCAATGAGACAACCCACCATGCACTCCTACATGGCCTCTCACCGCTACCTTTACCAAATCGTGTTCACACACTTAGCTCACACACGGTAGGACATGTTCATCACCATTCTAATTCATCCCCGATGACTCAGACCTGATCAACTCAAAGCAGTAGCAGGCATGACAAACAAGCTTGAATGAGTAGGCACATTAGGGCTCAAACAACTCCTACTCATGCTAGTGGGTTTCATCTATTTACTATGGCAATGACAGGTCATGCAGAGGAAAAGGGGTTCAACTACCGCAGCATGTAACAGATGAATCGTTGTTATCCTAATGCAATAAAAGAGAGCAGGATCGAGAGAGTGGGATTGTATCGGAATGAACAAGGGGATTTTGCTTGCCTGGCACTTCTGAAGATAGTATAGCTCTTCATAGGTGTCATCGAACTCATCGTCGAAACTACGTCCACTGAGAGGGGACAAGTACCGGCAAACAGAGAAAGAACACAATCAACACAATGCAACAATATGATGCATGATCATGACATGGCAATATGCTGTGGTTTTTTTTTGACCAGGAACAGTAGGAAAGGATCCTACTGTGTTACTATATTATAAGAGTAAGCAAACTGTACAACGGGTATTTACATAGTGGGGGGAGGTGGAGATACAACTTTCCAACTTTGTGACAAGTAGACTAAGAAGAATAAGAAAACAGAAGGAAACAACTAAAGGGAGTGTACAAGGTTCAGCACAAGGAGCCTATGCTCCTCTTTGACTCTATGTTGAAGAAGCCCAAAGTCTCTCTTGAATCTGTCCAGCTAGGAGTTGAGGGAAGGTGTTATTTCTCTAAAATGTTTATTATTCCTCTCCTTCCAAATAGTCCAGGCCGCCACAATGAATTTCTCTAGGAACATTGGGGTGGGATGAGTGTTTCTGTGAGCTTCAACAGCTTGTATTCGGCCAAGGAAAGGTTCCCAATTAATCCCAAGTTTGGCAACAATTTAAATGAAGTTGGTTTGAACCCAAGATTCAAATTCAAACTCCATATGTGATTATTCATATGCCATTTAATTGGTTTGGCCTGATCAGCAGGTATAAGTTGTTCAAACATGCATGAAAATGACATAAACAGATTCTTTGGAAATTCTGATAATCTTTCATATGTAAATCTTTGCATTTGGAGTTACAGATTAATTTCTATGATTTTTTGAAGTTTGTAACAATTTATGGAATTTTTTGAATAAGTTTAAACCTAGAAAATTCTTTACTACGTCAGCACCGCGTCACTGTGATGTCAGCAGGTCAAGGGGGCCGGTCCAGGTCAAACTGACCAGTGGGTCTCGCGTGTCAGTGTCACAGCTAATTAACAGAGTTAATTAGTGCTAAGTTAAATACTAACCTAAGTTAATTAGGGCGTGGGCCCACCTGTCACTGACTTAGTTGGTTAACTAAAAGTTAATTACCACTAAAGTAAAATTAGCAGGGCTCAGGCCCCACCTGTCATTGACCTAGGGAGTCAAACTGCAGGTTAAACAGGTCAAACCGGCCGGCGTTAAGCCGCCGGCAACCTCCAGAGATGGCGGTGATGCTCGGTTTTTGCTCTCCGACGACCAAATGGGCGGCGAAAGGCGTCTATGCGACGAGGAGGTTCGTCCGCGTCCGTGGTACACGCAACATCAGCTCTGGTGGCCTGGGTCGACGGTGGCAGAGACTTGTGCGGCGGCCGGAGCTACGGAAACAGCGGGTTCGGCGCTATAGAGCTCGGGAGAGGAAACAGTTAGTGGCTACGGGCTCGTGGAGGGACGCTGAGCACATTGATGTGCTCGCCGCGAGCTATAGCATCTGAAATGACGATGGCGACATGGCTATGCGGCGGCGAGCTTCGGGCACGGCGGCGCTAGCGCTAGAGGACGTGCAGGGTGACAGTAACAGGGGCAAAACGAAGAGGGGCTCACCCCGTGTCGTTTGGAGGCGTCAGAGAGCTCGGGGCAGGCCGGACGGCGACGTGGCGTTGTCGGCAATCTCAGGCGCTGGAGGTTGAAGACGATGGCGATGGCGGCGTTGCAGGGGCTCCCGCGGTGCGTTGCTCGGCGAGGAGGAAGAGGTGGTCGACGCGGAGCTCGTGGGCAGCTCCAGGGGGCGAGGGAGAGGCGATAGCCATGGCTACAGTGAGCGACGGCAACGGTGGCGCTCGGGTGGTTGCGCGCGACAGAGATAGAGGAGGGGAGAGGAGCGCTGTGGAAAGTGCGAGGCGGTCGGGGAGGTTACGTGGCGTCTCCAGCCAGCCTCCAGTGTCGGTGGAAGCAGGAGGTGGCTCGGCGGATCCAGCCAGCCTCCACGCGCCTCTCATTCTCCTAGCGGGAGGAGGGGGATGACTGGCGGATGGGCCAGTGGACCGACCAAGTAAGTTGGCCCAGGTACTAAACTCTCTCTCTCTCTCTCTCTCTCTCTCTCTCTCTCTCTCTCTCTCATTTCTGTTCCTATTTTCTATTTCTACAAATGTTTTGGCTTTCTTAAAAATGCCATAGCATTTCTAAAAATCCTGAAACTGTTTGTGGGCACTGTTTGGAATATTTCCAGCAGCCCTCATTTACTTTCATGATTATTTGGACATTTAAAATAATTTATAGAATTGAAATGCCCAAATGCAAATACTTATGATTTAATTCAAAAATCGAGAGTGTCCTAGAGAAGTGTGCACCATTTTTGGCAGAGGTTCTAGACCAATTAAAAAATGATGAACATTTATGAAGGGCATTTTGGGTTCATTGAAAAGATTTAATTTTGACCCTAGTTGAATTTCATTTGCTTCTAGGGTTTAACAGTCCCCAATTCAAATTCATTTGAATTTAAAACATGATGACATGATGAACAAGCAAAGACAACAGGGGCTGAGCTAGGGCTGTGACAGATGTGTTACAACGTGTACTTCACCGCCAAGAAATTGAAGCAGTACTTCCAAGAGCACGTTGTTATCGTGGTCAGCACGGCCCCTCTCGGCGAAATCATCGGGTGCTGGGATGCAACACCTACTACCTCATCGACGCCCGCATTTCAAACAAGCGCAAGAGGGACACCGTCGGCGAAGAAACAACCCGGCCGTGGAACACAGAACTCCTCTGCCCGTTTTTTAGTTAGCCGTATGCACGTATGTAACGCTGCCTTTTGTAATCATATGAAAATTATGGGGCCCCCGAACGACACTCGGGGGCTGCCCTTTCCGACCAAGCTATTGTGTCTCCCGCATTTATGCATTAGTTACCTCCTTCTCAAACCCGGCCGCCGGTCTGACTCGCTCGACCCGGGGGCTCGGGGGCTGGCCGGCTTGGTCACTACCCGCCGCCTTACTTAGCGGTTCCTAACGCGTTGGGATCGCCGCGGCCTTCCGCTTCGCCCTAAGCCACAGAACCGGCTTCGGCTATCGGCCGACAAGCGCGCAAGGCCAGAGCACCAGCACGCCACGGACACTAAGTCAAGGACCGCCGGGTTACCCAACCCGGCCACGCCACTTTAAGTTACTGCACGACCGGCTGCTCGCCAGCCAGCCCTGTGGGTGTTTCGCTCATCCTCAATGTTTCGAACGCCTAAGTACTACGCGCTCCTCTCAAAGGCCAAACCCCTTGTCACGGACCGGAGCCTCGGCCGTCAGACTCGCAAGAAAACGACTCAACAAACGAAAAGCAGGAGCGCAGGCATCCACGAATTTCATACATACCACTGGGTTGATCGACCCGGCCCCATCACCTGTAACACCGCCGCACGATCAGCTGCCCGCCAACCGGCCTCGCCGGATTGCGGCCAGCCGCCAGTGGGTGTTTTGCTCGCTCTCAACGTTTCAACAGCTCAAGTGCCGTGCGCTCCTCTCAAAGGCCGAACTCCTTGTCACGGACCAAAGCCTCAGCCGTCAGACTCGCAGGGGGAAGCCCGACAGGGGAAAAGCGCAAGAAAAACGGCTCAAAAGAGAAAAAGCAAAAGAGCAAACATTCACGAAATTTATACATCACTAGTTCAAATTCAAACAGGCCCTAGGCCAGAATTCACTACACCCGGATACCCCCAGTGGGTGGGTTGACCTACTACCTAACAGAAATTTTTACTAAGTTAAAAACAGGCAGCCTCACGCATCCCCCTCGGTGGCCTCCGGGTTCCCCGAGGTGCCGGTGTCTCCCTCCTTGGCGCCCGCGTCGCGGTAGATGTCCGTGTCCTCGGAGCTCCCCTCCGGGTCGTCCAGAAGCAGGCCGTAGTTGTTGGCAGGCACGACTCCGCCATCTTCCGCCCGCTCTGGCCGGAACTCATCATGGAAGGCGAACCTGGCAATGTAGCTGGCCCGGGCGGTGATTCGGCAGGCCTCCGCCTGCAGCTGGCTCTCTGAGCCGGCTCGCTGGCCCATCAACGCGTCCAGCGACAGGTCCGGATGCCAAGACATCGCGAACCTGAGCGCCATCTCGGTGCCAGCACGGGCGGCGGAAAACACGCCAGTCATGGAGCCGTTCCGGCCCCGCCTCCAAACACCGCACCAGCCGCGTGAAGCTGTTCGGCGCGACGGAACCCGTCCAGAGGGCCGTCGTCATTGCCGCGCCAGCCTCAGAGAGCCGCCCCATCTGCTCGCTCAAGACTCGCAGACAGGCCTCGGCGGCGGTCACTATCTCCGAGAAGGTCCAGGCCGCCCGCGGGTCAGTCACGGAGCCGACGACCCCCTGCGGGTCGCGCTGGAAACGGACCGCCTCCTCCGCTAGCTGGCGCGTCTCCGGGAAGGCCCCTGTCAAGAAGAAAAGCAAGTCCGAAGAAAGTCACCTAGGACAAAAAGCCGGGGTCCCAGCCCGGCAAAACTCAAGGAAAGCACTTACTGGAGAAGGAATCTTCCAGGTGCTGCGCTTCGAGCAACGTACCACGCCGCTCCAGGGCAAGGGTGCGGTCGCGCTCCTGCAGCGTCTTCTCCAGATCGATGACCTTGGCAAGGGCCACCTTCAACTCGGCGTCCTTGTCATCGGCCGCCTTCTCGGCCTCCTCGCGGCGCCGGGTCTCCCCCTGGCAGGTCTCCTTCGACGCGGCCACCAGCGCCTTCAGGCACTCTACCTCGCCCTGGAGCTGACCCTTGTCATCGGCCAGCTGGCCGCATTGCTGGTTTGCCTCGGCAAGGGCCCGCTGCACCTCCACAACCTTGGCGGCTTCCGCCTTGAGGCGCTCCACCTCGGCCTCAAGATGACCCTTTTCACCCGCCAGCTGCTCCCGCAGCCGGATGGCTTCGTCGAGCGCCTGCCGGGCCCCCGTCGCCTCCGCCCTCGCCCTCGCCACATCGGCCCCAAGCCGGCCAGCGTCGGCAACGAGCCGGCCGTAGTGGAAGCTGGCCCGAATCAGCCGGGCCCTCCAGGACAGCACCTCGGCAGCAGAATGAAGATTCAGAAACAAAATACTAATTTAAGATTCGACGCAACTTCTACGCAGTTGGCCCGAATCTCGGGGGCTACAGCCAGTGGGTGCGCTGGCGCGCCCCCACTAAAAAAGAGCACACAAGGAAAGTACCTACCGCGGCGCGGAGCTCCTCCTCCTTGGCGACGAGCTGTTCCTTGAGCCGCCGGTGCGTCTCCAGGAGCCGGTTGAAGACGTAGACCCGGTAGGAGTCCAGGTGCTGAAAGAAGCAACGATCAACGCAAGACAACAGTTTAAGATTCGACCCAACTGCTACGCAGTTGGCCCGAATCTCGGGGGTTACACCCAGTGGGTGCGGTAGCGCCCCCCGCAAAGAAGAAGCAGCCAAAAGTAAAAAACAGAAAGAAAGGGAAATTTATGAACACGGCGTGCTCTAGCTCCCGTGTCTGCTCCACCTCGGCCTGGGCAAAGCCTTGGATCCGGTCCGTCCGCCCTCGTAGGCGCCGGGTCACGACGTCCATCATCGCCTCCTCCTAGGTCAGAGGCCCGAAGAAGACCTCGCTGGCCCCACTCCGCGTCGGTTGCGAACCGACGGCCCGGCGACCTCCTGGCCTGAGCACCAGGGAGTGTTCTCCGCTGACTGCCTCCCCCACGGCCGGCGCCTTCTCCAGCGCCCCCTCCAGCGCCGACGCCGGTTTGGTGGCCGGGGTGGCCTGCGGCTCCACCGCTCGCGGTGCCTCGCTCGTCGGCGCCTGAGGCGCCCCTCCGGCGTCGTCGGCGGCGCCTCCTCCGAGGCAGCGTCACCACCGCCTACGTAGGCCCCCGCCCGCTTGACCGCGTCGGTCCGCGGCAGGGTGTCATCCCCAACAACCACGACCTCCCGGTCGAGGTCCATCACATCCGCACGGCCGCCTTGGTCGTGCTCCCTCTCAGACGATGGCATGAAGACCGTCACCGCCTTCACCGTCCCCGTCGGCATCTCCAGCCATGCCGGCTCGCGTCAACGTCGCCGCAGCGCTAACCCAGGTTTGGGTCGACGCCGCCTCCAACTCCGCCTCGGCCCGGTTCCGCTCCCGCCAAGCCAGGGCTTCGGCGTTGGCCGGGTCCAGACCGAGATCCGGATCCACCCGCTCCTCCTCCTCGACCCGGTCGATAGTGCCAGCCCGGCTCCTCCAGAACGCGGCGCACTCGTTGGACGCGGCATCCGCCGCCACCAGCGCCAACGAGATCGGCGACCTGAAGCACATGACAGAATGAATACGCTAGAGCCAAGCAGAGCCGCTCGGCCACTCGGTTCAAGCAAGAAGAGAACTCACCCCGGCACCAGCAGAATGGCGGGCCTCGCCGCCCGGTCCTGCGGAGCACCGCGCCTCCTCTTGGTGGCCGGCTTCGCTCCCCCGGCCGGGTCCGCCGCGCGCTTCACGGTCGGGGCCTGCAGCGAGACATTGTCCTTCCCGTGCGGACGGCTCACCGCCGGCGCCCCTCGAGACGACCCGGCTCCGGCCGTGCCGCCGCCTCCTCCACCTGGCACCACTACGATAGCAACATGCGTCAGTGTCTCAAGGTCGTCCCACAACCGGCGACTCAAGAAGCAAAGACAAACTTACCTGTCCGGGGCCCTGCGCCCGCGTCGGCAGTCGACCCCTCCCCTCTGCCGTGGGCCTCGGGCTCCTCCGAGCCAACGCGCACCACCTGCGTCCGCGCCCGGTCGTAAGGATGCCGGATAGCGTTCAGAAGAACCTCCTGCGTCGCATCAGGGCGAATGAGAAGATGGGCAGCAGCAAAGTACAAAGACCAAGGACTCACCATCGGTGCCGGGTTCGCGTGGATGTACGGGGGTTTCCCGAACTCCCAGTTGTCCTGCAGGTTGGCCTTGGAGATGTTGTTGACACGGCACGCGAACTAGTCCGCCCCCAGCTGCAAGTTTGCCATGCGGTTGGGGTCTTGAAGGCCGGTCATCTGACCAATGAGGTGGCTGCGCTGCTGCAGTAGAAGCACGCGACGGATGATGAAAGCGGTGATGAGGTCAGTGCCGATGAGCCCTTCCCGCTCCTTCATCACCGACACCCGCTCGCACAGGTTGAGCACCTCTTGCGACGGATGCTTGGGGTAGTAGCCCCAATTCCACTTCTCCCTCAGTGATGAGTTGACGAAGGGCGGCAAGTTGATGCGGTCCACACCGAGGTTGCGGACATAGAAGAAGTATTTCTGCCATTTCTTGGCAGAATCCTCCAGCGGCATCTTGGGGTAGTCAGCGCCCGACCGCTTGGAGATGACGGCGGCCCTACACTCAGACATCTCCCCGGCCATCGTCCCCTCCTGCTTCAAGGAGAAGAAGTGCACCCAGAGGTCGTTCGAAGGCTCGACCCCCAGGTACCCCTCGCAAAGGGTCACAAAGCACGAAAGCTGCATGATGGTGCCGGCGCCAAGATGATGGGGCTGGAGCCCGAAGAACTCCAGGAAGTCGCAGAAGAAAGTGCTCGCAGGAAGCCCGAGCCCGCGCTTGAAGTGCGGGAAGAAGACCACACGCTCCGTGCCCCCGGGCCGTGGCTCCCGCTCGCCCTGCGGCAAGCGCACGGCAACCTCCGTCGCCCCCGGCAGGAGACTGGTGGTGCGAAGGCAGGCAATGTCGTCCAGGGTGACGGTAGAGCCCATCCACGAGCCCGACGGCAACGCCATCGACAAAGGTGCGGAAGAGAGAAGGAAGAGGATGACGATGAAGTTGTGCTCAAGGCGGCGGGCGTTGCAGGACATGGCGGTCGCAAGAAGTAGAGGGAGCAAGAAGAAGGTAGGGGGGCGCGAGCGAGAATGATTTCCGCCGCCCCCTCCTCGCCCCAATTTATAAGCCACGGTTTGAAACATGGGGGAGCGGGATCGTTTGCGCTATCCTTTCCCACTTCCCCACAATAAATGTGCACGTACGTACGCAATAACTGCCTTGAGAATGGCAACCGACTTGCAGACGCCGCAATAAATCCACACGCGTGCGCCGAGGGCACGCGGCCGCGGGCCCTAGCGCATCGCCCTGTCCCGTCGCGCACATGGCCTGTCAGGTCCCTCCGGCTTCTGAGCGCCACGTGGCGCCCGCGCGAAGTCCAAAAGATTGCCTCAAGATTCGACAGATTCTTCAGTTTCCCACCCCTGCCGAGGTGCCGCGATCCGGCTTCCGGAAGCCGGCACACAGTGGGTGTTGTCGGACCCGGCGGTCACAAAATTCACCTCCTCAAAGGGGGGAAACTGCGACGGCCCTCCCATCCGAAGACGGCGGACCTTCACAGCTTCGGGGACTACTGTTGGGGGATGAACCCCGGGCATGCAAAGGAACCAGGATCCTTTTCAAAAACGACGGGGCCAGCATCGCCCCTCAAGTCGGCCCGTGCTTGGCCGGGTCGCCCAACCCGGCCAAGCCCCCTGACCCAGCCAAACTCTCCAACCCGGTCGGACTCCTCGACTCGGTTCCAGCAACCAGCTCAAGACAGCCGAACCCGGCACACTAAGACTTCTCCAACAAGCCAGCTCCACCCTTGGCGCTTTCCTCTACCCGGCCGCGGGTCAGCTCCCGTCCCATCCCAGCCGTACGATGGGACGAGTCTCCACCAACCGATCACCGAGGCAACAGTGCTGTGCCCATGCCTCTGGTCAGCCAGGGCATGGCAACAGTGCCCCACCTACCTGCCGACCAGGGCCGGCGTGGCAACAGTGCAACCACCGTCACCAATGACGCCAGCAAGCGGCAACCTGACGGAGCGCCACTATAGCCGACTCAACCCAGCCACTCCCTGACGATCGACAAGACGGCCAACAGTGCCCCCGTACCCGGCGGGCCCCGCGCCTGGAGAACCCAGTGAGCCCTGGCCCCCGGCGGGTCCCAGCGCCGGCTTCCCGGATATTGACAATCCGGCCTCACGGCCTTGTAACATTATTATTGTACCCCTGGGGGGGTTGACCTATAAAAACCCCCGGAGCCCTCATGCATATGTGCGATCGAACACAGAGAAACCAGAAACCACTCATCCACTCACGTAGCAAGCCACACCCGAGGAGAGGGAGTAGCCTAAGCCTTGGCTTGCCTTCCTTCTTCCTCCATACAGCTCTAGGAGCAACTCTGTACTGTTACACATCAACTACTCTCGGTAGGACTAGGGGTGTTATCTCTCCGGAGGGCCCCGAACCTGGGTATGTCTTGCATCCCACGCTCGCTCATGCCGACCTCACCTCTGGAGCCCACCAATGCCCTCGAGCCTCCTCCTATCTTCAGCCATCCCATGGCATCTGCCGTGTGCCCACCACAACACTGAGGAGTTGGATGAGATTCATCATGTAATCGATTTAGTTTTGTTAGGGCCTGATCCCTAGTATCCACTATGTTCTTAGATTGATGTTGCTATGACTTTGCTATGCTTAATGCTTGTCACTTTTGGCCCGGGTGCCATGAACTCAGTTCTGAACCGTTTATGAATTCATCATTGTATCCATGTTTTAGATCCGATCTTGCAAGTTATAGTCACCTACTACGTGTTACGATCCGGCAACCTCGGAGTGACAACAACCAGGCCCACTCCCGGTGATGACCGTAGTTTGAGGAGTTCATGTATTCACTCTGTGTTAATGCTTTGTTTTGGTTCTCTATTAAAAGGAGGCCTTAATATCCCTTAGTTTGCAATATGGACCCCGCTGCCACGGGAGGGTAGGACAAAAGATGTCATGCAAGTTCTTTTAATAGAGAACATATGACTATTTACGGAATACATGCCTACATTATATCGATGAACTAGAGCTAGTGCCTTATCTCCCTAGGTTATAACTGTCACATGATGAATATCATCCAACAAGCCACCGATCCAATGCCTACGAATTTATCCTTATTGATCTTGCTGCGTTACTATTGCTATCATCACTATTGCACTTGCTACAAATTACTGCTATCACTGTTACTATTATCATTGTTGTTGTCACTACTATCAAAACTATCAAACTACTTTGCTACTAATCACTTTGCTGTAGATAATTAATCTCCAGGTGTGGTTGAATTGACAACTCAGCTGCTAATACCTTCAAATATTCTTTGGCTCCCCTTGTGTCGAATCTATAAATTTGGGTTGAATACTCTACCCTCGAAAACTATTGTGATCCCCTATACTTGTGGGTTATCAAGACCTTTTTCTGGCGCCGTTGCAGGGGAGCATAGCTATATTTGTTGAGTCACTTGGGATTATTATCGTATTATCACTATGAAGAATCTGAAGGATCCAAAGACTAAGGTATTTCCCTCAAAGACGAGGGGAGGTAAGGAACTTCCATCCAGTTCTGCTTTAGATTCACCTTCTGTTATGAGTACACTTGCAACACCACCACATGCTATCAATTCTAATATGTCACAAGTTATTGATGATGCCACTTCTGCTATGGATAATGCTTATGATGATGCTAGTACATTGCTTGATAATGATGATGTGCCACTTGGTGAATTTCTTGATGAACAAATTGTTAGAGTTATACAACATGATGTTGTTGAATCTAATGATGAACTTGAAACTGAAACTATAGAAACACCTGCTAGAACTAGCCTTGCTAGATATGAATTGCCTAAGGTACCAGAAGGTTATGTTATGAGTGAAGAAGCCACTAGAGATATTCTTGCTTGCAATGATAGAGATGATCTAGAGAAATTAATACAACAGTATAAAGAAAAATCTCTGAATGCTAGAATGAAATGTGATCCTAAGTTTGCTACTTCTCCTATCTTTATTGCTGATAAGGATTATGAATTCTCCGTCGACCCAGAGTTAATTACGTTTGTTGAATATGATCCTTTCCATGGTTATGAAACTGAAACTGTTGTGGCACATCTTACAAAGTTGAATGATATAGCCACCCTTTTTACTCATGATGAGAAAACTCGTTACTACTTTATTCTCAAATTATTTCCTTTCTCATTAAAGGGTGATGCTAAATCTTGGTAGAATACTCTTGCTCCTGGTTGTGTGCGTAGTCCCCAGGATATGATATAATACTTCTCTGAAAAACATTTTCCTGCTCATAAGAAACAAGCTCCCATGCAGGAAATATTTAACTTTGTGCAAACTAAAGAAGAGAGTCTCCCACAAGCTCGGGGGAGGCTTTGCCAGTTACTTAATGCTTTGCCTGATCATCCTCTTAAGAAAAATGAAATACTTGATATCTTCTATAATGGACTAACTGATGCTTCTAGGGACTTCCTAGATAGTTGTGCTGGTTGTGTTTTCAGGGAACGAACTATTGCTCAAGCTGAAGAATTATTGAATAACATATTGAAAATTTATGATGATTGGACTATTCCTGAACCACCGCCTAAACCCACTCCGAAGAAGAGGGGTATATTATATCTCAGTCCCGAAGATATGCAAGAGGCAAAGAAATCTATGAATGAAAAAGGTATTAAAGCTGAGGATGTTAAAAATTTACCTCCTATTGAAGAAACACATGGGCTTAATACACCACCACTGCCCAAGGTGGTAGAGGTAAATTCTCTTATGAAGTTCAATGAAAATGATAATCCTCACAATATGCATCCTACTCAATGCCTTTATGAGTTTGAAAATTACATTAGAAAACAAGATCACTTCAATGTAAATGTTATGAAACAATTGAAATATAATTCTGATATGATTGCTCGCTTGAGTGACTTGTTATTTAGAATATCAAATGATGTTAGAGGTGTTGGAAAACATGCTTCTATGGTTCAAACTTATCTAGAACAAGTTGCTAAATCACAAAGAGAATTACTTGATGAAATGAATCATAACATGCAAGACTTTGCTGTTAGAGTTGCAACTAGAGGAGGTAAAATGACTCAGGAGCCACTTTATCCTGAGGGACACCCAAAGAGAATAGAACAAGATTCACAAATAAATAACACTAGTGCACCTAGTCCTTCTAAAAAGAAGAAGAAAAAGAAAAATGATAGGACTTTGCACACTTCTAGTGAACCTGAAATAGAAAAACCTCCTGATAATGAAAATGAAACTTCTATCTCAGATGCTGAAACACAATGTGGTAATGGACACTCACCTAGTGATAATGAAAAAGATAATGCTGATGTTCATGAAGATACTCAACCAAATGATAAAGAACCACATAATGATGTTGAGATAGAACCACCTGTTGATCTTGATAACCCACAACCTAAGAATAAAAGACATGATAAAAGAGACTTTGTGGCTAGGAAACACGGTAAAGAAAGAGAACCTGGGTTCAAAAACTTATGCCTTTTCCATCCAAGTCAACTAAAAAGAAAGAAGATGAAGAATTTGAACATTTGCTGAAATGCTGAGGCCAGTCTTTTTGCATACTCGCTTGACTGACATCTTGAAAATGCCTCCTTATGCAAAGTATATGAAAGACGTCATCACAAATAAGAGAAAAATACCGGAAGCTGAAATCTCCACTATGCTTGCTAACTACACTTTTAAAGATGGAGTACCTAAAAAACTTGGAGATCCGGGAATACCAACTATACCTTGCTCCATCAAAAAGAATTATGTGAAAACTACTTTGTGTGATTTAGGAGCTGGTATTAGTGTTATGCCTTTCTCTTTATATAAAAGACTTGACTTGAATAAACTCACATCTACTGAAATATATTTGCAAATGGCTGACAAGTCAACAACCATACCTATCGGTATCTGTGAGGATGTGCCTGTTGTTGTTGCTGCTAATGTTACTATTTTGACTGACTTTGTTATACTTGAGATGCCCAAGGACGACAACATGTCGATTATCCTTGGTAAACCCTTCTTGAATACTGCAGGGGCTGTTATTGATTGCAATTAAAGCAAGGTCACTTTTCATATTAATGGTAATGAGCATACGGTGCACTTTCCGAAGAAACAATTCCAAGTGAATGGTATTAATGTTATTGAAAAATCTCCGACAATCACTATTGGAAGTTTTCAAATACCTCTACCTACTGTCAAAAATAAATATGAAATGCTTATTGTTGGGGAGATGCAAATCCCCATTGAGGTAACTTGGTGATTTACGAAAGTTCTTCGGTTTCATGCTAATCGAAAGTGGTTGTTAATAAGACCTGATCAAACTTATTAATAAATCATTTTTGAGAGGTATGAAGTTGATGAATTTAGTAACCACTACCTTCTGTCCCTACCTTTTGTTTTCTGTTTCTATTAGTTAATATAATAAAATGCCATGATTTGCCTGTTTTCTGAATTTTCCGTGCAATAAAAAATGACCCAAAAATAAAAGTTCTCAGAATGCCCTGAATATTTTATGATTTTTTCCTGATTATTTAAAAAAAATTGGTGCAAAAATTACCAGAGGGGGGTGGACCTGGTGGGCACAACCCACCAGGGCACGCCAGCACCCCCTGGCTCACCGTGGGGGGGGGGGGGTTGTGGTCCCCACATGGGCTCCCTCACTTATCTCCTTAGCCCGCATCATCACTTACCTCTAGAAAAAATCCCCATTGCTCTCTCTCCCGTGTTCTTGAGCACAAGCCTGCGGATTTCGATCTCTTTGCTCGAAGCTCCGTTTCTGAAACTATTTTGGGGGATTGTTGCTTGGTATGTGACTCCACCATATGTCCAATTAGTTTTTGTTTTAGTGGTTTATACTTTGAATAAATAGCTACTCTTGGTGCTACTGTAGAGGTGCTTGCATGTTGAATTCTTAGTGTTCTAAGTAGTTTGAATGCTTGCTATGGCCTCTATGTATCCCTATGAGTAGTTGCTATCAATTTTGTGAAGTTTTGTTGACAAATTTTTTTCACCTCAAAAATTTTATTTTCAGAAAATTATACACGGACATGGTGAACCTGTTTGGAAGGAGTTCTTCGAGGAGACGATCCTCGGGGGCATCCTCTAGTGACAGTTCTGCTCGCTAGTCTTACGTTGAACCAAGTGAAAGTTCCACGCGAGATGCCACCACCAAAACATGCTTATGGCCTTGCGATGAGTATATGATGCAAGTGGGCATCAAAGAAGAATTTGAGCAATATGTTCACAATGCCGGTCTCGGTCCTTACCTTTCAGATAAGTGTGAACAATGCCATCTTCTCACTGCATCATTTGTCAAAGGATTTAAATATTTCCCACGTGATTCTAGGGTGTCGTTTATGCTTTATTGTAATCCATATACTATTTCACTGGAGAACTTTGCTTACCATTGCAAACTTCCATTTTGGGGTTCGTTTGATGAGCCACCAAAGACCGGGTATGAGTCTTTCTTGACTAGCATTTGTTATGGTGAAAACAGAGGAGTGAGACAAGGGAGAATAAAGAGCATTCACTTTCCCGCAATTCAGTACTTTGCATTATTTAACAGGAAATGCATAGTAGGCAAGCAAGACTGTATCATACTTTGTGTGCCAGACTTGAGCCTTATTCACACTGCTCTCACTGGTGAAAGGAATTATAACCTTGGAGCGATTGTTGCACGTAGACTTCAGCATAACACCAAAAGTGGTTGGTTCTATGGTGGAATTTATGCCACGCGTTTAGCACGACGGCTGGGTGTTTCACCTTTGCCTTTTGACCCTATCCTACCCACGTAGTATTTAGATTTTAATGCCTTAAAAGAACATAAGATTCTCAAGGGAAGGGCTCATGACTTCACTTATAATTTATTGTTTAACCAATCGCATGTTGTGGCACATATTTGCCTGCGCCTGCTCTCTTTGATTATCACAGCAAGAGAAGACATTTTGTTCTTGAGAGCGAGGCCCGAGCTCACAACGCAGCAGTGCGTGCTGAGGCATCCGCACCAAGAGCCTCTATGAGCTAACATGCTGACTACACCCTCCAGGCTACTGATTGATTACCAACTTAGGCCAAAAGCCAAGCTTGGGGGAGTACGTGTTTCTCACTGACATTATATTCATGTTCATATATCATTCTATCTGTCGGTGTTCACACTTTTTCATTGTATCATCCATGCTTAGATCTGTTTTTTCTTGCTTTCTTCTTGTGTGTTTCAAAAACCTTAGAAACACCACAAAAATTAGCTGTAGTAATTTACTTTCTATGCATGCTTAATAGTAGCACTAAAAGAAAATCCAAAAAGATTTCCTTCTTCTTCTTTTGCTTGTTGGGAGCTTTCCCATGTAAATAGTTTTTGTCATTTTTTCTTTTTATTTGCTTGTTCAAGAAAACCAAAAACTCCAAAAATATTTCAGTGTGTTTCTCTGAACTTCTTTTCTTTTTATTCGAGTCTTACCAAGGAGAAGACCACGATGAAAATGTTGAGTGGCTCTCATATGAATAACTTTTGAACTAATAAAAAGCCCATTTTACCTTGTCTTCTCCTATTGAATAAAATGTTTTGCAGATTCTAGCTTAGTCCATGGCACTCTTGCACTATTATTATTTTCTTATCATTCGGTCATGCAAGTGAAAGGCAATTATGACGATATTCGATGAGCTGACCATGGCAAAGAGAAACTGGTATGAACTCGACTTGTTCCTGTTGTGTAATTATGTTTAACCTAGTGCACATGATTCAGCCCATTATGATTAAACATGTTTGCAATGACAATTAGAGATTATAGTTTCTCATGCCATGCATAAGTAGCTGGGAGTTGATAATGATTTATCTTGGATATCAACATAGCGTTAAAATGACTGTGATGTAGTATGATGATATGGTATCCTCCTCTGAATGTTCAAGTGGCTTGACTTGGTACATGTTCACGCATGTAGTTGAATCAAAACCAACATAGCCTCTATAATATTTATGCTCATGGTGTTCATATCCTACTCATGCTAGTGTCCAATGTTACTTATGCATAATGCCTGGTTATGATCGTTGTTGCTCTCTAGCTGGCCGCTTCTCAATCTTAATTGCTAGCCAAAGTTATTCCAGATGAGTCCACCATACCTACTTATATACGGTATTACCCTGCCGTCCTAAGTAAATTTGCATGTGCCACCTCTAAAAAAACTTCTAAAAATAATCCTTTTTGTGTGCCTGGATCGTTCATGGAACGACAGGAGGTGGTCGATATATTCCGTGCTAAGCATGTTATTCTCAGGTCGAGTGTTTATTCACTCGCCATCGCACGAGAAAATGGGCGGTAATAGGGATTCCCAGTCCCGAACTAAAAAATGCAAATAATTAAACAAAACTCCCCCAGGACTGATGTTGGTATGGACGACACCCGTTGTTTCGGACAAGTCGTGGAGTGTGATTGATGGTGGAGGGGGAGTAAACCTTTACTTTTATCGCTTGGGAACCGCCACTAGTGTGCTTAGCATGGAAGATGTTGATAACTGATGGTCGTGAATTGAATGAGAAGGGTGCATGCCCCAAAATATTATTTATCTCTATTTTAAAAATTGAGCTCTGGCACCTTTGCAAATCACTGCTTCCCTCTGCGAAGGGACTTTCTATTTACTTTTATGTTGTGTCATCACCTTCTAAAAACAAGCGCCAGAAACTGAGTAGAGCACAGCTGTCATGATTTATGCATTGTGTATAGCTAATGTTGGGTGCATCATGACTGGATCTTTTCTACCATGAATTACAATGTTTAGTCGTTGCTTGAACTTTGGAGGTGCTCTGCATTTATGTTTTGCGGTCTCAGAAAGGGCTAGCGAGATACCATTATTATCATATTATATCATGGTTGTTTTGACAACGTGTTGCTGTTTGAGATATCTTATTATTGCTCGCTAGTTGATTATGTCATTGATATGAATCATTATAATCTTTAAGAGTTATTCTTGACATGGTTAGTTATAATGTTGGTTGAAAACTTGGGTGCTGTTTAAGCGTATTTATGCAAACAAGAGCAAAAGAGTTCGTAAAAGGTTTTCTTTCTCACTTTCAGTTTATCAACTGAATTGCTTGAGGACAAGCAAAGATTTAAGCTTGGGGGAGTTGATACATCTCTGATACGTCTCCAACGTATCTATAATTTTTGATTGTTCCATGCTATTATATTAGCTGTTTTGGATGTTTAATGGGATTTATTATGCACTTTTATATTATTTTTGGGACTTACATACTAACCGGAGGCCCAATGCAAATTGCTGTTTTTTTTGCCTATTTCAGTGTTTCGCAGAAAAGGAATATCAAACGGAGTCCAAATGGAATGAAACCTTCGTGAGGATCGTTTTTGGAACAAACGCAATCCAGGAGACTTGGAGTGGAAGTCAAGGAAGCAACGAGGCGGCCACGAGATAGGGAGGCGCGCCCAGGGGGGTAGGCGCGCCCCCACCCTCGTGGGCCCCTCGTGGCTCCACCGACCTACTTCCTTCGCCTATATATACTCTTATACCCTGAAAACATCCAGGAGCACCACGAAACACTTTTTCCACCGCCGCAACCTTCTGTACCCGTGAGATCCCATCTTGGGGCCTTTTCTGGCGCTCCGTCGGAGGGGGAATCGATGACGGTGGGCTTCTACATCAGCACCATGGCCTCTCTGATGATGTGTGAGTAGTTTACCACAGACCTTCGGGTCCATAGTTATTAGCTAGATGGCTTCTTCTCTCTCTTTGGATCTCAATACAAAGTTCTCCTCGATTCTCTTGGAGATCTATTCGATGTAATACTTTTTGTGGTGTGTTTGTCGAGATCCGATGAATTGTGGGTTTATGATAAAGATTACCTATGCACAATATTTGATTCTTCTCTGAATTCTTATATGTATGATTTGATATCTTTGCAAGTCTCTTCGAATTACCAGTTTGGTTTGGCCTACTAGATTGATCTTTCTTGCAATGGGAGAAGTGCTTAGCTTTGGGTTCAATCTTGCGGTGTCCTTTCCCAAAGGTGTTAGGGCAGCAAGGCACGTATCGTATTATTGCCATCAAGGATAAAAAGATGGGGTTTATATCATATTGCTTGAGTTTATCCCTCTACATCATGTCATCTTGCTTAATGCGTTACTTTGTTCTTATGAACTTAATACTCTAGATGCATGTTGGATAGCGGTCGATGTGTGGAGTAATAGTAGTAGATGCAGAATCGTTTTGGTCTACTTGTCGCGGACGTGATGCCTATATACATGATCATGCCTAGATATTCTCATAAATATGCACTTTTCTATCAATTGCTCGACAGTAATTTGTTCACCCACCGTAGAATTTGCTATCTTGAGAGAAGCCACTAGTGAAACCTATGGCCCCAGGTCTATCTTCCATCATATAAGTTTCTGATCTATTTTATTTTGCAATCTTTAATTTTCAATCTATACCATAGAAATACCAAAAATATTTATCTATTTATCTCTATCAGATCTCACTTTTGCAAGTGTTCGTGAAGGGATTGACAACCCCTTTATCGCATTGGTTGCAAGGTTCTTATTTGTTTGTGCAGGTACGAGGGATCTACATGTAGTCTCCTACTGGATTGATACCTTGGTTCTCAAAAACTAAGGGAAATACTTACGCTACTTTGCTGCATCACCCTTTCCTCTTCAAGGGAAAACCAACCCATGCTCAAGAGGTAGCAAGAAGGATTTCTGGCGCCGTTGCCGGGGAGGCTTACACCAAGACAAGTCAAGATTTGATCTCCCGACAACGAGCCATTTCTGGCGCCGTTGCCGGGGAGATCTATGCACAAGTCAAGACATACCAAGTACCCATCACAAACTCTTATCCCTCGCATTACATTATTTGGCATTTGCCTCTCATTTTCCTCTCCCCCACTTCACATTTGCCTTTTCTTTGCCTTCTTCACGTATGTCATTTTTTGTGTTTCCATGTGCCTTCTATTTGCTTGCATCTTTGCTTGCTAAAAATCTATTGATATGGATCCACTTAAAGTGTTGTACTTAGATCATCTTCGATCTATATGTGCTCGTGTTGAAACCCCAACTAGTTTAGTTGAGGGAAAATCTTTAGATGGGCATGCTCATTTTGTGCGTCATTGTTTGTCTGAAAAGGGGAAGCTCTTATGGTATCAAATAAATAGTTTGCTATGCTATGCTTGGAATCTTTGTCAAATTTATGATTTTACTTGTTGCTCTAAGAACCCTAAAAAACACCTTCCCTACCTATGTGAGTTTAATGATAATGAAATCTTATCTTCTTATGGAAAGGGTGTTTATAGTTACTATGATATCGAAAAAATTGAAGAATTTGTCGTTTTTAAGGGTGCTCATGAAGTCGCTTCTTTGATTAAAAAGTATGATATTGCTCTCTACAAATCTAAAAATTCTGACATACTTAGATATTGCTATGAAAACTATGCTCATAATGCCTATGTTAAGGAATTTATTGAGAGAATGACCGTTGCTTTGGAAGAAAATAATGATATGCACGAATCTCTAGATAATTATGATTCCGATGATTTGATTGAAATATCCCTTGATTAACATGATGCTTGCTATTCTTATGGCCATGATGCCAATATTTATGGAGATGAATTTGCTATAGTTCCTTATGTTAAACATGAGATTATTGCTATTGCACCCATACTTGATAGTTCCTTGAATCAAAAGAATGATTGTAATGATTTTACTATAAATTCTCTTGATGTCAATTGTGCTAATAATACGCAAAACCCTAAGCTTGGGGATGCTAGTTTTGTTATGTCTACTACTTGTTGCAATGATCATGATTGGGGTGATTCTTCTTATGACCTTGAAAATTTATTTAATCCCCATGATGAATATGAGATTGATAATAAGGTTTGCAATAATATTTAAAGTGGGTTTGTAAGAGTGTCAACTTTAGATCCCACATATTTGGAGAATGTTCAATCTTATGAAGTTTTTGATAAAAGTGGGTTTGGAGAGGTCATGACTTTAGTTAATGTTAATCCCACTATTTTGGAAGAGTGTCAACTTTGCATACACGTGGACCGTGTTAAGAATATGTTCTGTGATAGCTATATTGTTGAATTTTCTTATGATCCTACATGTAATTATTATGAGAGAGTAAAATATGGTTGTAGGAATTTTCATGTTACTAAATTACCTCTCTTCATGTTGAGATTGCTATCGTCTCTTTCTTCTTCCTTGCATATGCTAGTTTTTGCTTGCCTTGATAATTTGTTTGCTTATAAAATGCCTATACATAGGAAGTATGTTATACTTAAATGTGTTTGTCACGTGTTTTATGATGCTCTCTTTGTTCTTTAATTCTTCTCTTTTATGTGAGCATCATCGAAATCTCAATGCCTAGCTAGGGGCGTTAAACGATAGCGCTTGTTGGGAGGGAGCCCAATTTTATTTTTGTTCCTTGATTTTTGTTCCTGGTTAGTAATAAATAATTCATCTAGCCTCTGGTTAGATGCGGTGTTATGTTTTAATTAGTGTTTGTGCCAAGTAAAACCTATAGGATCTTCTTGGATGATAATTATTTGATCTTGCTGAAAAAGACAGAAACTTTCTGCTCACGAAAACAATTGTTAAAAATCACAAGAAAGTGATAAAATAATGATTCCAATTGCAGTAGATCAATAAATAAATTATTTAGGTCTTCCTATTTTTGCAGAATTTTTGAGTTACATAAGTTTGCGTTTGATACAGATTACTACAGACTGTTCTGGTTTTGACAGATTCTGTGTTTCATGTTGTTTGCTTATTTTGATGAATCTATGGCTAGAATCGGGGGGTATGAACCATAGAGAAGTTGGAATACAGTAGGTTTAACACCAATATAAATAAATAATGAGTTCATTACAGTACCTTAAAGTGGTGGTTTGTTTTATTTCGCTAACGGAGTTCATGAGATTTTCTGTTGAGTTTTGTGTTGTGAAGTTTTCAAGTTTTGGGTAAAGATTTTACCGATTATGGAATAAGGAGTGGCAAGAGCCTAAGCTTGGTGATGCCCAAGGCACCCCAAGGTAAAATTCAAGGACAACCAAAAGCCTAAGCTTGGGTATGCCCCGGAAGGCATCCCCTCTTTCGTCTTCATCTATCGGTAACTTTACTTGATGCTATGTTTTTATTCACCACATGATATGTGTTTTTCTTTGAGCGTCTTGTATTATTTGAATCTTTGCTTTTTAGTTTGCCACAATCATCCTTGCTGTACACACCTTTTGGAGAGACACACAAGAATCGGAATTTATCAGAATACTCTATGTGCTTCACTTATATCTTTTGAGCTAGATAATTTTGCTCTAGTGCTTCGCTTATATCTTTTAGAGCACGGTGGTGGTTTATTTTGTAGAAATTATTGATCTATAATTCTTCACTTATATTATTTTGAGAGTCTTTTATAACAGCATGGTAATTTGCTTTGGTTAAAATTTTAGTCCTAAAGTGATGAACATCCAAGATAGGTATAATAAAAACTATCATATAAAGTGCATTGAATATTATGAGAAGTTTGATTCTTTATGATTGTTTTGAGATATGAAGATGGTGATATTAGAGTTAAGCTAGTTGAGTAGTTGTGAATTTGAGAAATACTTGTGCTAAAGTTTATGATTCCCGTCGCATGCACGTATGGTCAACCGTTATGTGATGAAGTCGGAGCATGATTTATTTATTGATTGTCTTCCTTATGAGTGGCGGTCGGGGACGAGCGATGGTATTTTCCTACCAATATATCCCCCTAGGAGCATGTGTGTAATACTTTGTTCCGATAACTAATAGATTTTTGCAATAAGTATGTGAGTTCTTTATGACTAATGTTGAGCCCACGGATTATACGCACTCTCACCCTTCCACCATTGTTATCCTCTTTAATACCACACACCTTTCGCCGGTATCATACACCCACCATATACCTTCCTCAAAACAGCCACCATACCTACCTATTATGGCATTTCCATAGCCATTCCGAGATATATTGCCATGCAACTTTCCACCGTTCTGTTTATTATGACACGCTCCATCATTGTCATATTGCTTTGCATGATCATGTAGTTGACATCGTATTTGTGGCAAAGCCACCTTTATAATTCTTCGATACATGTCACTCTTGATTCATTGCATATCCCGGTACACCGCCTGAGGCATTCACATATATTCATAATTTGTTCTAAGTATTGAGTTGTAATTTTTGAGTTGTAAGTAAATAAAAGTGTGATGATCATCATTATTAGAGCATTGTCCCAAGTGAGGAAAGGATGATGGAGACTATGATTCCCCCACAAGTCGGGATGAGACTCCGGACTAAAAAAAGAGAAAGAAAAGAAGCCATAAAAAAGAGAAAGGCCCAAACAAAAAAACAAAAAAAAGAGAAGAGAAAAAAATGAGAGAAAAAGAGAGAAGGGACAATGTTACCATCCTTTTACCACACTTGTGCTTCAAAGTAGCACCTTGATCTTCATGATAGAGAGTCTCCTATGTTATCACTTTCATATACTATTGGGAATTTCACATTATAGACCTTGGCTTATATATTCCAATGATGGGCTTCTCAAAATGCCCTAGGTCTTCGTGAGCAAGCGAGTTGGATGCACACCCACTTAGTTTCTTTTGTGGAGCTTTCATACACTTATAGCTCTAGTGCATCCGTTGCTTGGCAATCCCTACTCACTCACATTGATATCTATTGATGGGCATCTCCATAGCCCGTTGATACGCCTAGTTGATGTGAGACTATCTTCTCCTTTTTGTCTTCTCCACAACCACCATTCTATTCCACATATAGTGCTATGTCCATGGCTCACGCTCATGTATTGCGTGAAGATTGAAAAAGTTTAAGAACATCAAAAGTATGAAACAATTGCTTGGCTTGTCATCAGGGTTGTGCATGATTTAAATATTTTGTGTGATGAAGATAGAGCATAGCCAGACTATATGATTTTGTAGGGATAACTTTCTTTGGCCATGTTATTTTGAGAAGACATAATTGCTTTGTTAGTACTCCCTCCGTTCGAAATTACTTGTCTCGGAAATGGATGTATCTAGAACTAAAATATGTCTAGATACATCCATTTCCGAGACAAGTAATTCCGAACGGAGGGAGTATGCTTGAAGTATTATTATTTTTATGTCAATATTAAACTTTTGTCTTGAATCTTTCAGATCTGAACATTCATACCACAATAAAGAAAATTACATTGATAATTATGCTAGGTAGCATTCCACATCAAAAATTCTGTTTTTATCATTTACCTACTCGAGGACGAGCAGGAATTAAGCTTGGGGATGCTTGATACGTCTCCAACGTATCTATAATTTTTGATTGTTCCATGCTATTATATTATCTATTTTGGATGTTTAATGGGATTTATTATGCACTTTTATATTATTTTTGGGACTAACCTACTAACCGGAGGCCCAGTGCAAATTGCTGTTTTTTGCCTATTTCAGTGTTTCGCAGAAAAGGAATATCAAACGGAGTCCAAACGGAATGAAACCTTCGCGAGGATCGTTTTTGGAACAAACGCAATCCAGGAGACTTGGAGTGGACGTCAAGGAAGTAACGAGGTGGCCACGAGATAGGGAGGCGCGCCCATGGGGGTAGGCGTGCACCCCACCCTCGTGGGCCCCTCGTGGCTCCACCTACCTACTTCCTTCGCCTATATATACTCTTATACCCTAAAAACATCCAGGAGCACCACGTAACACTTTTTCCACCGCAGCAACCTTCTGTACCCGTGAGATCCCATCTTGGGGCCTTTTCCGGCACTCCGCCGGAGGGGGAATCGATCATGGAGGGCTTCTACATCAACACCATGGCCTCTCCGATGATGTGTGAGTAGTTTACCACAGACCTTCAGGTCCATAGTTATTAGCTAGATGGCTTCTTCTCTCTCTTTGGATCTCAATACAAAGTTCTCCTCGATTCTCTTGGAGATCTATTCGATGTAATACTTTTTGCGGTGTGTTTGTCGAGATCCGATGAATTGTGGGTTTATCATAAAGATTATCTATGAGCAATATTTGATTCTTCTCTGAATTCTGATATGTATGATTTGATATCTTTGCAAGTCTCTTCGAATTATCAGTTTGGTTTTGCCTACTAGATTGATCTTCCTTGCAATGGGAGAAGTGCTTAGCTTTGGGTTCAATCTTGCGATGTCCTTTCCTAGTGGCAGCAGGGGCAGCAAGGAATGTATTGTATTGTTGCCATCGAGGATAAAAAGATGGGGTTTATATCATATTGCTTGAGTTTATCTTTCTACATCATGTCATCTTGCTTAATGCGTTACTCTGTTCTTATGAACTTAATACTCTAGATGCGTTTGATGTGTGGAGTAATAGTAGTAGATGCAGAATCATTTCGGTCTACTTGTCGCTGATGTGATGCCTATATACATGATCATGCCTAGATATCCTCATAACTATGCACTTTTCTATCAATTGCTCGACAGTAATTTGTTCACCCACCGTAGAATTTGCTATCTTGAGGGAAGCCACTAGTGAAACCTATGGCCCCCGAGTCTATCTTTCGTCATATAAGTTTCCGATCTATTTTATTTTGCAATCTTTACTTTTCAATCTATACCATAAAAATACCAAAAATATTTATCTATTTATCTCTATCAGATCTCACTTTTGCAAGTGGCTGTGAAGGGATTGACAACCCCTTTATTGCGTTGGTTGCAAGGTTCTTATTTGTTTGTGCAGGTACGAGGGATCTGAGTGTAGTGTCCTACTGGATTGATACCTTGGTTCTCAAAAACTAAGGGAAATACTTACGCTACTTTGCTGCTTCACCCTTTCCTCTTCAAGGGCTACTTTGTTGCATCACCCTTTCCTCTTCAAGGGAAAACCAACACATGCTCAAGAGAAGCAGTCTCCAACGTATCTACTTTTCTCATGCTTTTCCTCTTGTTTTGGACTCTAACTTGCATGATTTGAATGAAACTAACCCCGGACTGACGCTGTTTTCAGCAGAACTACCATGGTGTTGTTTTTGTGCAGAAATAAAAGTTCTCGGAATGGAACGAAACTTGCGAGGATTTTTTATATCAATAATAAGAATTTATGGATCCAAGACCCACCAGAGTGGGGCCCCTGGTTGGGGACAACCCACCAGGACGCGCCCCCCTCTCCTGGCGCGCCCAGGTGGGTTGTACCCACCTGGTGGCCCCGCTGACGACCCCCCTGATACTATAAATTCACATTATTCCAGAAAAAATCAGGGAAAAAAGAATTATCACGATCCACGAGACGGAGCCGCCGCCAAGCCCTATTCTTCCTCGGGAGGACAGATCTGGAGTCCGCTTTGGGCTCCAGAGAGGGGTATCTTCGTTCTTCGTCATCACCAACCCATCTCCATCACCAATTTCGTGATGCTCCCCATCGGGAGTGAGTAATTCCTTCGTAGGCTCGCTGGTCGGTGAGGCGTTGGATGAGATTCATCATGTAATCAAGTTATTTTTGTTAGGGCCTGATCCCTAGTATCCACTATGTTCTTAGATTGATGTTGCTATGACTTTGCTATGCTTAATGCTTGTCACTTTGGGCCTGGGTGCCAAGAACTCAGATCTGAACCGTTTATGAATTCATCATTATATCCATGTTTTAGATCCGATCTTGCAAGTTATGGTCACCTACTACGTATTATGATCCGACAACCCTGGAGTGACAACAACCGGGCCCATTCCCGGTGATGACCGTAGTTTGAGGAGTTCATGTATTCACTATGTGTTAATGCTTTGTTCCGGTTCTCTATTAAAAGGGGGCCTTAATATCCCCTAGTTTCCAATATGGACCCGCTGCCATGGGAGGGTAGGACAAAAGATGGCATGCAAGTTCTTTTAATAAAGCACGTATGACTATTTACGGAATACATGCCTACATTATATCGATGAACTGGAGCTAGTGCCGTATCGCCCTAGGTTATAACTGTCACATGATGAATATCATCCAACAAGTCACCAATCCAATGCCTACGAATTTATCCTTATTGATCTTGCTGCGTTACTATTGCTATCATCACTGTTACACTTGCTACAAATTACTGCTATCACTGTTACTGTTATCATTGTTGCTTTCACTACTATCAAAACTATCACACTACTTTGCTACTGATCACTTTGCTGCAGATAAATAATCTCCAGGGTGTGGTTGAATTGACAACTCAGCTGCTAATACCTTCAAATATTATTTGGCTCCCCTTGTGTCGAATCTATAAATTTGGGTTGAATACTCTACCCTCGAAAACTGTTGCGATCCCCTATACTTGTGGGTTATCATCCATTGTATGTTACTTGCCCGAGATTCGATCGTAGGTATGTTCATACCTAGTTCAATCTCGTCCGGCAAGTCTCTTTACTCGTTCCGTAATACATCACCTCGTGACTAACTCCTTAGTCGTTTGCTTGCAAGCTTATGATGTGTATTACCGAGAGGGCCCAGAGATACCTCTCCTATACTCGGGGTGACAAATCCTAATCTTGATCTATGCTAACTCAAAAAACACCTTCGGAGATACCTATAGAGCATCTTTATAATCACCCAGTTACGTGTGACGTTTGATAGCACACAAGGCATTCCTCCGGTATCCGGGAGTTGCATAATCTCATAGTCGAAGGAATATGTATTTGACATGAAGAAAGAAATAGCAATAAAACTGAATGATCATTATGCTAAGCTAACGGATGGGTCTTGTCCATCACATCATTCTCCTAATGATGTGATCCCTTTATCAAATGACAACACATGTCTATGGTTAGGAAACCTTAACCATATTTGATCAATGAGCTAGTCTAGTAGAGGCTTACTAGGGACACTGTATTTGTTTAAGTATTCACACATGTATTTAGGTTTCCGATCAATACAATTCTAGCATGAATAATAAACTTTTATCATAAATACGGAAATATAAAATAACAACGTTATTATTGCCTCTACGGCATATTTCCTTCAGTCCCACTTGCACTAGAGTCAATAATATAGTTCACATTGCTATGTGGTTAACACCCATAGTTCACATCGCCATGTGACTAACACCCAGAGTTTACTAGTCATATCGCCATGTGATTAAGACCCAAAGAGTACTATGGTATGATCATGTTTTGCTTGTGAGAGAGGTTTAGTCAACGGGTCTGCTACATTCAGATCTGTATGTATTTTGCAAGTTTCTATGTCTACAATGCTCTACATGGAGCTACTCTAGCTAATTGCTCCCACTTTCAATATGTATCCAGATTGAGACTCATAGTCATCTGAATTGTGGTTAAAGCTTTCATCAACATAACCCTTTACGACGAACTCTTTATCACCTCCATAACCGAGAAATATCTCCTTAGTTATTCTAAGGTAACTAAGGATAATTTTGACTGCTGTATAGTGATCTACTCTTAGATCACTATTGTATCCCCTTGCCAAACTCAGGGCAAGGTACACAACAGGCCTAGTACACAGCATGGCATAATTTATAGAGCCTATGGCTGAGGCATAGGGAATGTCTTTCATTCTCTCTCTATCTTCTGCCGTGGTCGGGCTTTGAGTCCGACTCAACTTCACACCTTGTAACACAGGCAAGAACCCTTTCTTTGACTGATCCATTTTGAACTTCTTCAAAAAAATTCAAGGTACGTGTTTTTTGAAAGTCCTATTAAGCATCTCGATCTATCTCTATAGATCTTGATGCCCAATATATAATTAGCTTCACCGAGGTGTTTCATTAAAAAAATTCTTATTCAAGTATCCTTTTATGCTATCCATAAATTGTATATCATTTCCAATCAATAATATGTCATCCACATATAATATCAGAAATGCTACAAAGCTCCCACTCACTTTGTTGTAAATACAGGCTTCACTGAAAGTCTGTATAAAACCATATGCTTTGATCACCTCATCAAAGCGTATATTCCAACTTCAAGATGCTTGCTGAAGGAAATAAGACCTAGAGGCAATAATAAAGTTGTTATTTATATTTCCTTCTATCATGATAAATATCTATTATTCATGCTAGAATTGTATTAACCGGAAACTTGATACATGTGTGGATACATAGACAAAACACATTGTCCCTAGTAAGCCTCTACTATAGGCTGGCTCGTTAATCAAAGATGATTAAGTTTCCTAACCATAGACATGTGTTGTCATTTGATGAACGGGATCACATCATTAGGAGAATGATGTGATGGACAAGACCCATCCGTTAGCTTAGCATAATGATCGTTAAGTTTTATTGTACTGCTTTCTTCATGACTTATACATATTCCTTCGACTATGAGATTATGCAACTCCCAAATACCGGGGGAATACCTTGTGTGCTATCAAACATCACAACGTAAAAGGGTGGTTATAAAGATGCTCTACAGGTATCTCCGAAGGTGTTTTGCTGGGTTGGCATAGATCGAGATAAGAACTTGTCACTCCGAGTATCGGAGAGGTATCTCTGGGCCCTCTCGGTAATGCACATCATAATAAGCCTTGCAAGCAATGTGACTAATGAGTTAGTTACGGGATGATGCATTACGGAACGAGTAAAAGAGACTTGCCGGTAACGAGATTGAAGTAGGTATGAGGATACCGACGATCGAATCTCGGGAAAGTAACATATCGATGACAAAGGGAATAACGTATGTTGTCATAACGGTTCGACCGACAAAGATCTTCGTAGAATATGTGGGAACCAATATGAGCATCCAGGTTCCGCTATTGGTTATTGACCGGAGAGGTGTCTCGGTCATGTCTACATAGTTCTCGAACCCGTAGGGTCCGCACGCTTAACGTTCAATGACGATTTGTATTATGAGTTATGTGTTTTGGTGACCGAAGATTCTTCGGAGTCCCGGTTGAGATCACGGACATGACGAGGAGCCTCGAAATGGTTGAGAGGTACAGATTGATATATTGGACAATAGTATTCGTACACCAGAATGGTTTCAGAGTGTTTCGGATATTTATCAGAGTACTAAGGGGTTACTAGGCCAACATGGGCCATAGGGGAGAGAGAGGGCAGCCCACAAGGGGTGCCCCCCATGGGCAGTCTGAATTGGACAAGGGGAGGGGGCGCGGCCCCCCTTTCCTTCTCCCTCTCCCTCTCCTTCCCCCTTTCCCCCTTTGAAAGATGGAAGGGGGGGCGACTAGGAATAGGAGTCCAAGTCGGTTTCCCCCCACTTGGCACGCCCCCTAGGTCCGGCCTCCTCCCTCTCCTCCTTTATATACGGGGGCAGGGGCACCCCAAAGGACATCAATTGTCTCTTCGCCGTGTGTGGTGCCCCCCTCCACCATTTACTCCTTCGGTCATATTGTCGTAGTGCTTAGGCGAAGCCCTGCGCAGATAACTTCACCATCACCATCACCACGTCGTCGTGCTGATGAAACTCTCCCTCGACACTTTGCTGGATCATGAGTTCAAGGGACGTCATCAGGCTGAATGTGTGCAGAACTCGAGAGTGTCGTATGTTAGGTGCTTGATCGGTTGAATCAAGAAGACGTTCGACTACATCAACCGCATTAAGTTATCGCTTCCGCTTTCGGTTAACGAGGGTACGTGGACACACTCTCCCCCTTTCATTTATATGCATCTCCTAGATACATCTTGCGTGATCGTAGGAATTTTTTTGAAATTGCATGCTATGTTCCCCAACACTTACACCAGTCCATAGATGGATCGCTGGAGTTTGCACACTTTGTTAGCACCTTTATGATCGACAAAACTTTCTGGTTGCATCATATACAACTCTTCTTTGAGAAATCCATTAAGGAATGCACTTTTGACGTCCATTTGCCAGATTTCATAATCATAAAATGCGGAAATTGCTAACATGATTCGGACGGACTTAAGCATCGCTACAGGTGAGAAAGTCTCATCATAGTCAACTATAACGCCCCGGACACACCCGCCGGTGGTCGTTACTCCTGGCGGGATCTAGACTGGCCCCACAGATCAATACTAGTCTTTTCTCAAGACTTTGTCCTCACTGCGTGCACCCGGAGCAACTTCGATCGGTCACCCATCCTGAAACTACTCCAAGCTGAGCATGCTTAACTTTGGAGTTCTGTCTGAATGGGCTCTCGGAAAAGAACGAATTCCTTATTGATATGATTAGTCTATCATCCCTAATAAGCCAACACTACAAAAAAATACACTTCCGTGATGATACGTGTTTGTCACAGTAGGTCGCGTTTTCTGTCATGCATGTACATCCATGACGATTTTATGACACAATCAAGATAGTCATACCTGTGCTGTCGTAGAAGTGTTCCATGACATTACCAAAATTATCATCACGGAAGTGTCCGCTTCCATGACGATAAATCACGCGTCACAGAAGTGCTTTCGTCAAGGGTGACCGACACGTGGCATCCACCATAACGGAACACCGTTAAGCTATCGGGTCAGAATGGAGAGAACACCGCAAGTGAAAATAAAAAAATTCTGTTTTGTTGTGGGCAGATGAGCAGGGATCATATGGTGCGAAAGCCGAAATGTCCAAGAGTCTCTGAATGGCATTAGTGGCCGCAGATTCACCCAATTACTAGACAAGCAGAAAAACGTTTACCTGGAGACATTTTAGGCGTGGGAGGTGAGTCAGGTGTGTAATGAAAATGCTCTTGGCTTGACATAGCCTGTTCTATTCGTTCCGAACCAAATTTGCGCTGGGTTTAAGTAACATAGTACACGATGGAGCTCGAGAGGACATAATTTTTTTTATCAAGGGAAAGAATCTAGGGTTAGTGAAAACTAATAAATTAGGCCAACTTTGTCAGTCTATCCTTAATACTTTGTCAGTCTATCCTTAATATAGAAATAAATCGAAAGGTTAAAATAAGAAGAAAGTCCAATAAATGTATATCAGAATCAATCCCTCTTATTATTTTTGTAATGAAAATGATTAGCCTGGACAGAAGTGCTGCAACATGCATGCGATCCATTTTGTTGGCTTCTCTTTCACATCCAGAAGAGAGGCTGTGGGCTATCCGAGAGAGTGGTTCAGGTGACTACCGGAGCCCATCGGAGTTATTTCCCAAGGACATGCCATGGTAAGAGGGAGAAGGGGGAAGAAGCACACTTGAAGAGCGCAGTACAACGGGGAGTTGTATGCTGCGTTCGGGTTTTGGATCCGATAACCCGTTAACAGCCCCGACCAATGGTGATTTTCCACGTGTAAAATCATCATTGGCTGGAGGAAACACGTCTCGGCTCATCGTTGGGACAGATGTCATCCACTCATTGGACAGAAGGAGTATAACGCCCTCGATGCGGCTATATCTCCCACGTGTCGAAGCACGACTTAGAGGCATAACCGCATTGAAAGCAATGTCACAAGTGAGGTAATCTTCACACAACCCATGTAATACATAAGGAAAGAGATACATAGTTGGCTTACAATGCCACTTCACACAAGACATAAATAAACATCCATCATTCAGATTACACTCAAGGTCCGACTATGGAACCAAAATAAAAGAAGATACCCCAATGCTACAGATCCCCGATCGTCCCAACTGGCTCCACTATCGATCATCGAGGAAAAGACACATAGTAACGACCACGTTCCTCGTCGAACTCCCACTTGAGCTCGGTTGCATCACCTGCACTGGCATCGTCGGCACCTGCAACTGTTTTGGTAGAATCTGTGAGTCACGGGGACTCAGCAATCTCACACCCGCGAGATCAAGACTATTTAAGCTTATAGGAAGGACAGAGTGGTGAGGTGGAGATGCAGCAAGCGACTAGCATATATGGTGGCTACATTCACAAAGGAGAGCGAGAAGAGAAGCAAAGCACGGTCGTGAAGCTAGTAGCGATCAAGAAGTGATCCTGAACTACTTACGTCAAACATTACTCCAACACGTGTTCACTTCCGGACTCCACCGAGAAGAGACCATCACGGTTACACACGCGGTTGATGTGTATTTTAATTGAGGTCAACTTCGGTTTTCTACAACCGACATTATCAAATTCCCATCTGCCTCATAACCGCGGGCACGGCTTTGAAAGATAATACCTGCAGGGTGTCCTAACTTAGCCCATTATAAGCTCTCGCGGTCAACGAAGGATATTCCTTCTACCGGAAGACCCGATCAATCTCGAATACCGGACTACAAGACATTTCGACAGAATAAAACAAGACCAGCAAGACCACCCGATCGCGCCGACAAATCCCGATAGGAGCTGCACATATCTCGTTCTCGTGGCACACCGGATAAGCTAAGCGTCACAGGAACCGACGTAATCCAAGTTGCCAAAGAATGGTCCCAGACGGTGCTCTAGTTTGGACCAACGTCAAGGAGCACCGCCCGGGGTTTAAATAAAGATGACCCTCGGGCTCGCGAAACCCGGGGAAAAAGGCTTAGGTGGCAAATGGTAAAACCAAAGTTGGGCCTTCTTTGGAGGAGTCTTATTCAAAGAGAACTGTCAAGGGGTCCCATAAATCACCCAACCGTAAGGAACGCGAAATCAAGGAACATAACACCGGTATGACGGAAACTAGGGTGGCAAGAGTGGAACAAAACACCAGGCATAAGGCCGAGCCTTCCACCCTTTACCAAGTATATAGATGCATTAATTATAGCAGATATATTGTGATATCCCCAACAAGTAAACATGTTCCAACAAGGAACAAACTCCATGTTCCAACAAGGAACAAACTTCATCTTCACCTGCAACTAGCAACGCTATAAGAGGGGCTGAGCAAAGCGATAACATAGCCAAACAACGGTTTGCTAGGAAAGGATGGTTAGAGGTTTGACATGGCAATATGGGTGGCATGATAAGCAAGTGATAGGCATCGTAGCATAGGCATAGCAAAAGAGCGAGCATCTAGCATAGCAAAGATAGAAGTGATTTCGAGGGTATGGTCATCTTGCGCAAAGTTCTCGAGTTGTCGAAAGCTTGATCCTCGTAAGCGTTCTCAACAGGTTCCTCGCTCACGCACTCGCCTCCGGCTCTACCCAAAGCAAGAACACAAACAAAGAACCACAATAAATCACGGTGCAATGCACAAGCCACATGATGCAAAACATGACATGATATGCGAGATGTGATATGCAAGGCGTATCACGGCGCTCGGAAGGAAAATGATGAACCAGGCATCAAGTTGGCAAACCAAGTATGCCGCTGAAAGATGAGATGATTTCGTTGAAATCGATATAAAGATCACCGAATCGGATGCACGGTTTGCAAATGACAAGCAAAACAAGAATGGCACAAATCTGCCATTAACAACATGATACCACTTAGCAAGCAACAAGAAATTAAGCTACTGCACCCAAACGTACCAACAAAGCACATGGAAATGATCTACTCAAGATTCTTGACAAAAGATGAACACTGAGCTACGGCTAAAACACATCCTAACAGGTCCAAACAAGCATGGCAAAAGTGCAAAAATATATCAGACTGGACATGGCATAAACAGCATCAGGTATTAATGTTCAGAGCAAGAAAACAACATGCTACAGGAACTTATAATAGCAAAACATGGCATGGCATGAATCTACTCAAAGCATAGAACAAAAGTCCCTTACTGACCATAAGCCAAAAATGATCAGAAAATATAGTAACACCCATGTCAAAATAGCAAGTTCCGTTAACAGATTCAGCAACATGGCATGTCAAAAACAGATAACAAGTAGGCATGTTTAAGAGCTCAATGCACTCACTACAGAGCATTACATGAAAAACTAAGTATACATACATCAAGAAGACATGGCATAGAAGACATACATGGCAAGAACAACATCATAGCATAAACGGATCAACTACAACAACCTTGGCAAAATTGAATAACATGTAACCAATCTGCCAGGAAACATTTTGTAGCAAAAGTATAGCTCGATTGACTCAAGCTATGGCACTCCATAATTTCAAAAAAAGGCATGGATGGATAGAACATAACCATATGTTCAAAACATCCTTACTGAAGTATCTCAAAATATGCATGGATCTCTTGGTAGCATCAAGTTAACATGGCATCAAGATATCAGCAAAACAGGGCTGAAAACAACAACATCAGGAAGCCTACTTTGCATACTTGTGCTAGTCACCACATAGATCACAAAAATACATGGCATACACCCCTGGAAAGATGGCATGGCATATTACAAAACACATGTAGGACTCAAATTCATAGGGTGCACACATCAATCATAGCAAAAATAACAAAAGTGCATGTTCTGTTAAGAAACAGAAACTAACATCACATAGCCCTCTTCTAACAGCATTTCGGGCATCAATATGAGCTCAAATGAAAATGATGCAATGAGATGAAATGATCTACTCTTCGAGACGAACATTTTGACATATTACACGCACGAAACGGAGCTACAGGTGCAAAGTTATGATGCGATGAAAATGCATGAAAATATCTGCAGATTCGGGACTTAGTGGAAAATCAACCTCTCCGAGAAGTCAACGGGACGGGAAGGTGCGGGACGGAGGGATCCGGTTCGGGCGCGGGCGCGTTTGGATCGGGGACGGGTGGATCTCATCCACCCGCCCAGATCCGGTGACGAGGCGGCCGGTGCCGGGGCTCCGGCGAGCGGGACGGCCGGCGGCGAGGCCGACGGCTGCGGGCGGCGCCGGTTGGGCGGAGGAGGCCGGACGACCGGAGGGAGAGGCGGCGACGGTCGGCTCCGGCGGCGGGCGGCGGAGGCCAGCGGCGGCGGACGACGGACGGAGCAGCGGCCGCTGGCGGCGGCGCGGCGCCCGGCGGGAGGCGGCACGACGGCGGGCACGGGCTCGGCGGCGAGGTGGCGCATGGAGTCGGCGAGGCGCTGGGCTTCGGGCCGGGCGGCGGCGGCGGACGGGCGGGCGGGCCCGCGATGGGCTCGCCGGGCGGCGGCGGTGGAGGCGTGGGGAGGCCACGTGGCACGATGCCATTGGCACGGGGCGGCGGCGCAGGACGTCCGGCGGGCACCGGACATGTCCGGAGGCGGCGAGGGGAGATTTTTAGGGTTTCGGGGGGGATTGGACTGCGATTTTTGGAGGCGGAGGTGTACTTATAGGTAGAGGGAGCTAGGAGAGTCCAAATGAGGTGCGGTTTTCGCCCACACGATCGTGATCGAACTACGGAGAGCATGGAAGTGACTTAGATGGGTTATTGGGCTGTTTTGTAGGGGTGTTGGGCTGCAACTTAAAAGAGGCCTTTGCGAGAGTGCGGTTAACCGTTGGAGTACCAAACGAGCTCCAAATGACCCGAAACTTGACCGGTGGTCTACCGGTGGTATACCAAGGCCACTTGACAAACCTCGGTCAATTCCGAGAACGTTTAGTACCCGCTCATGGAAAAATGTAAAAGGGGACGCCGGGGGAGATAGGAGTGCCGGATTGCAAAACGGACAACGGGAAAAATGCTCGGAATCATGAGACGAACACGTATGCAAATGAGATGCACATGATGACATGATATGAAAATGCATGACATGGACAAAATGCAAAAACGAAAGACAAAAACCCAACCACGGAGGGAATATCATATCACAATGCCGAAAATGGCATGAGTTGGAGTTACAATTATGGAAAGTTACATCCGGGGTGTTACAAGGAGCCTATGGTACGTCGACACGTGGCATGGCCCAACAGAGGCCCATTCCTGTGAAAAGGCCGGCACGTTTGACTTGGTCAAAAGGTGGCGGGCCGGCCCATGGAAAGCCTGTTGACGGCCTGTTCGCATATAGCCCATTTACGGCCCGTTAACCCAAGGCCCGTTACGCCCTATCCGAATTAGGCCCAGTAGCGTCATCTCGGCTATCCAATATGATTCCAGCCCATTTTCACTTCTGGCCCATGTATGGCCCATGACGTCCTTCGGCCCATATGAGGCCCTATGTAACTCTTGGCCTACTAACGGCCCGTGGTGAAACTGGCCCGTAATGAACAGTGTATCACTTTACACCCATTAACGGCCCATGGTGAAACTGGCCCGTAATGAACAGTGTATCACTTTATACCCATTAACAGCCCGTTATTCCGTTGGGCCATTTCCAGCCCCTATTACCTTTCGGCCTTCTCAGAGCCCATTTATTCTTGGGCTCATTTCTAGCATTCGTTTACTTACGGCCCGTTACTGTCATTTTCTTCTTGTGGGCCAAATTCAGCCCGTGGTTACAGTCGGCCCGTTTGTGGTCTGTTAATACGTTGGGCCATTTTCATAGCGTCATCAAATACGGCCTATTAACATTGGCCCGTTATGGTCGGCCCATGAACGGACGGTTCCAACTCTAGCCCGTTTACGGCCATAATGCGGCCTGTTATTGGCCCATGTTTGGCCAATCGATCATAGGGCCCGTATAAGGCCCATTGATGATACGGCCCGTAGAAGGCCCATTGTTTCTACTACCGTAGAAGGCCCACTATTTCTACGGCCTGTAGAAGGCCCATCGTTTCTCTGACCCGTAGGAGGCCCAAAGGTCACTACAGTAAATATTAGCCCATGGTTATTGTAGCCTAGTTTTAAAAAATAGGTTATTATAGCCACTAGCAAACCGTGGAAAAGAACTGCACTGACTATAAGCAAACAAATAAACAAGACAACAAGGAAATAAATAAGCAAGAAACTTATGCTAGGCTATCACGGCTATTACACATATTACATCCACTGGGCATCAAAGTTCGCCACCAGTGCAAATATAGGGAACAAAGCAACATATCATATACACTGGTTGTCAAAGTTGGCGACCAGCGCAAATAAGTGCCGTAGCAAAACAAATCCAGAACTGAAACCACTTCAGAAGATCTCAAGAAACAATATCCTGGGTACCCATAATGCCGGCAAGATGCTTAGCAAGCATATTAACTTTATCTTGTTTGGCGCTTAAATCCTCCAGCGCTTGCTGTTGCACTAGGAAATAGGCATTTGAATTCTACAGGGACTTCCTCAGTCCTTCAGCTTCCTGTCGCAGCACATCTAATCGATGTCTTTCAACTTGAAGTTGAGACTCAAGAAGACGAACTGATTTAGGCATCGAGTTCGAAGAGCTTGTGCCAGCAGTAGTGGCCAGTAACTCGAACACTACATCAAGACAGGACTTTTGGGTTCTCTCACTGTCATCAAGATAGTTTTTATCAGCTTTTTTGGAGACCAATAGGGATGTCTCACTATCTTGAACCTTATCTGCATTACTTCCTTTACCATTGGATAACGTGGTACTGTTCTCCAATATTTTGTCCGCATTCTAAAAGAGAAACAAGCAGACACATCACATGTTTACCATGTTGTATATGAAACTCATTTTGGTATATGAGTTTAGTAGTAAAGTGGACAGGATAACAACATGAAACAAACATATATCTATGTACCATGGTCACTTTATGGTCTATATCATTCTATTTTTTGTTGCCAAGTCAAGATAGAGACACAGTTCAAATAATATTTGTTCAAGACAAAGAAGAATAGACAGAATATAAGTGTAGGAAACTATAGAGCAATAACAACACTTGTAATGTGCATGACATGAGAACATAACTGTTTATTCAATTTAAACTGAAATCAACATAGAGCAGGTTACAACCGCAAACCAGTTAAAGAAACAGGTTTAAAACATACCTGTTGCGCCATTGGAGTTTCAATTCCATCCTTCAAATTTGAAAATAGTTGGTATGAGTAAATACAGTAATGCATGAGCAAAGGAGTATGAACCATAGCTACAGAACCTGACTTGAGAACAAATCTTCTTCTCCTTTAAGCGTTGAGTTGGGATTCGGAGTGGTGGTCCTCGTGCTTTGGGCACTGCAGTTCCCTTACTAACTGCTCGTGTTTGGGTGCTCTGTGGTGGAGATGGTGTTGTGTCAACTGAACTGGGTTACTATCTGCGGGGTTGGGGTTAGAAGGGGTGTAGCTGGTTCTCCGTCCAACTGGGTAGTGGTACAATCTGCGAGAGTCTGGGTTATGTGTGGTGGATCTGGTCCTTGGGAAAGTACAACCGTGGTTCCATCTGCATCAACTGGTAGCACTATCTTTTCTGAAGACCGTGTTGTTACTCCCTTAGATGCTGCCATCACGCTCTCCAATTCAAATGGCTGATAAACAAGAAAAGTAATTGAAAGTATAGACAATGTATGATGACAGGTGCAATGGATGGTGGGGAATAAAAGAGGGCATGAAATAATTCATATTTATGTTGTCTAACCAAACAGGATAGCATGACACAATTTCACATATATGATGGCTAACTAAACAGGATAGCATGACACAATTTGACATTATGATGGCTAACTAAAAAAGATGGAAAGACATAGTTCAAAATATGAGATTATGTAAACAGGATGACATGACATAACTATATAATGTGTTTATTAAATAGGTTGGCATGCCATAATTCAGATACATTCACGGATAGAATGCCATAATTCAAAATATGATGACTGTAAACACTAAACATGATGATATGATATAACTATATGATGCCTTTATTAAATGGGTTGCCATGCCATAATTCAGATAGATGATGTGTATGTACTATGTAAACATGATGACATGCTATAATTCAAATATATGATTTATATAGTAAGAAAGTAAGCAGATGGCAATCCATATATGATGTAAAAACTAAGCAATGCAAGACAACATGCATGACATGGGTAATATAACCCTGCCAAGTTTGAGCATAGACCTCAAGGGGGAAATAGGACTGGTCATCAGTCTCTGAATCCTCCTCTGAGGAGCTCTCTCTAACCAGCAAGATGTCTGCTTCAGCAGGTAGCATTGTCTGCTCTGAATACCTTGTTTTCACTCCAGATACTTCCATCGCCGCTTCAAATGGCTAATGCGCAGGAAGAGTAGTTGAATATACAAATGTTGTCGACAAATGGAACACGTAATACAAAAAAATGATAGCATGACATAATTCACATACATGATGATTGGCTAAACAGCATGACATTGCATAATTCACATATATAATGCCTTTGCAACAAGATAGCATTGTATAATTCACATATATAATGTCTTGCAACAAGATGGCAATGCATAATTCACATATATGGTAATTAGACACTGAACAGGTGGCATTCACACAAAAGCATGTCTAAACTAATCAAATGACATAGCAATGCGAGACACCGTACGCACGATATGAGCAACATAACCCTGCCAAGTTAGAGCATACACCTCGGGGATAGGACTGGTCATCTGTCTCGAATCCTCCTCCGAGGAGCTATCCGTAACCAGCGAGATATGCGCTTCGTCAGATAGCATAGTCTGCTCAAGACCTTGTTTTCACTCCGAATTTGCCATCACCGTGTCAAATGGCTGATGCACACGAAGAGCAATTGATTGTACTAACATTGTTGACAAATGTAATATGTAACAAAAAAAGGATGGCCTGATATAATTTACATATAAGATGGTGGCTAAGGGGATGGCATTCCAAAATTCACATATATGATGCCTGGCTAAACAAGATGGAGTTGCATAATTCACATAAACGATGAATAAACTAAACAGATGGCATTCGCACAAAGGATGTCTAAACTAAGCAGATGACATATTTGATGTATAAAGTAAGCAATGCAAGACACCATATGCATGATATAACCCACATCAGCATGCCAAGTTAGAGCGAAGACCTCAGGGGGTAAATAGGAGTTGTCTTCTCCTTCTGAATCCCCCTCAGAACAGATATCTTCCTCTCGATTACAATCCGAAATGCGTGGAGGGGGGGCTGCCTTTGCGCCTACCATGGAGCGACGTCTGCATGAAATTTTATTGCCATGCAAGGCTCGTCTCTTTTGCTCTACATGTTCAGTTCCATTGTTTACAATAACTGTCATGCATAGGAATAAAACATTGTGAGATTATGTAAGGAGTGCATGCAGAAATCCAGAGTGATGGTAGCAACCTGTGGATAGACCCAAAACCAATAATAGCAGGCAGATAATGGCTTCACTTAAAAAATACAGATAATGGCTTATTTACTGTTTGTTTCCCACCCAACATGAAACTCATAGTAGACCTCGGAGATTAACCAGATAGTAGATAGATACTATTGATTGTGGCCCTGATATGTACCCCAAAACCATTTAAAAACTCAAGTTTGACCATTAGTTTGGTGCTGACTCAGAGTCTAATCGGTGAACAGGACGATAAAGTAGCATGTAATAAGCAGACACGAAAGAGTGCGACCTCTCTTGCGGACCCGTATAGTCCTCGAGGTCATCTGCTCGGTTGATGATGGTAATGCAGTTTTCATGGCTGCGGCGGCAAGGGAAGAAGATCTCGAGGCGGCGAAAAGACATCTGGAGGCTGGATCCCTCTTGTCTTTGGACCCTACATTGTTGGAGCAGCTGAGCTGGGGTGGACGACGGCGCAGCAGGAGCGGGACAAACCACGCAAGGTTTTCTTTGACAACTATCTGTAAGAGAAGTAATTCTGTAAGGGCTCGTTTGAATTGGAGGATTCCAACAATCCAGGATAGGAAATAGACAGAATAGGATAGGAATGCACGTGCAAAAGCAGAGAATTTAAAAACACAGATTTACGCCAATCTGGGTGTTTGATTCACAACAATTGGAAGATCACAGGATGCAAAGAAGCATGGTGAGATTAAGTCAAACCACAAGAAAATGTACGATTATAATGCTATTATGCTACTATCTCTTAGTCTTGTGCTTCATGAATTGGAATTTGAAAAGGAGGACAAGTGAAAATTAAAATTCCTATGTTTTTTTTCTTTCAAGGTGACACTAAAGGAACAAATCCGTGTGCTAAGTGGACAATATATATAACATGTAGAGTAAAAAAGAGATGCAACAAGTGTACAACCTCTTTGGCGAAGCCATGTCGATCTCAGCGTGATTGGGTTGGCCGGTGAGAATGCTCCGGCTGACTTTGTTGTCGGAGGAGGGGAAGAAGATCTTAGGCGTCTGGAGATGGAGTCCGAGGTACTGCTCCGCTGTGATGGAGGGTTTCATTGTTGGGGCAGCTCCGGTGAGTTGTACGACGCCGAGGCTGAAGTAGGACAAGAGAGACAATGAACAACGTTAACCTGAGTGGAATTCTAATAGCATCTCCAATACATGACGTAAAATACATAACCACAAAGTGCTAGATGTAAAATACATCAGTCGCTCATCTCTGAACTTAACTGTTGAAACTGAATTTAAATGTCGAAACTGAACTTAAGCGTCAAACTGAACTTAACTCTAAACTGAATTTTCTTTGTCAAACTGAACGCACTAGCAAGGTGAGGCTACATGTCGGTCGATTGACTTTTTCATCTCTGGTCAGTCGATTTTGCAGCCGTTGGATACGAAATCAAGGGCCTGTGATTCATCTTCAATCTCCACCCCAATGAGCCACCAGCCACCACCGGCCAAACAGCAGCCCCCGTCGCCATGTCGGTGGTGCACCGCCCGCCCGCCAAAACACTCCCCACCGCTGGTCCGCCGCCCGAACATCCTCTAGGCCCCCCGTGCCGAGCTTTTTCTCCAGCGATCCCCATGCCACCGCCCCGCCACCGCCGGCGACCATCGCCCCCAACCTAAACCCTTTGATAGATAGTGGGGTACCTCTCCGGCGAGCCCCCTCCCCGCTGGGCTGGTTCTTCCTTCACCCGGCGAGCCCCCCACCTCAAAATCGATCGACCCAAAAGTTGATTCAGTCGACTGAAGTGTAGCTAAATCGGAGCAGCATCGTAAGCAAGAGCAAGAGCGAGAGCAGCAGTGCGAGCAAGAGCAATAGCAAGAGCAGACCAGGCAGGGGACCGAGAGCAAGAGCAGAGCAGCAGCGCGAGCGAGAGCTAAAGCAGCAGCAGCTCCTACTGATGTGGACGTCGCCACCGAGGGAGCGACGCCGTGGAGGAAGTGGCCGGCGCCGCCGCCGTGGATGGAGCGGCGCCGTGTCGGCTCGGGACCGAGCGCCGGCAGCACCGTGAGATCGAATCAAGAAGAAAATGCGGCGATTAGTGTACAACCTCTTTGGTGGCGCTGATTAGGCCGCAGCTTCATCCGAGGAAACGGTGATGATGATGCTCTTCCGGTGGTGCAGGTGAAGACAGCGGTGTGGGAATGGAGGTGGCGCGAAAGATGAGGGGAACGTCGGGGCAGCTACTTGGAGGTGGAGGACGGGGTGGCTGAACCGGCAGGACGATGAGATCGACGGCGGATCCTCATCCGGTACGGTGGATGAGGGACGTCGAGGTGTTTCTGTGGACGACGTCGTCGGGGAAGAGGCTCCGGCTGGGTGGCGGACGGAGCAGGGTGTGGGGTTTCATCACGGGTTTTCGCGGCCTCGGTGTACGAATGGGTGGGCGGATGGGATGGCATTGGGGAACCATGGCTTAGGGACGCGCTTGTCCGAATTTGGGGTAAGTTACGTAAGTACCCCCACCGATTTGAGGCGGTTCTTTCGGTTCAGGGGTACCACGGGCATTTCGCGTGTCGGGATTTCACAGGAGGTGGGAGTTTTCGCGCGCGTTGTATTTCGGAATAGCAAGGGGCGGGTTGAGATGGAGGGAGTTGTCGGAGCACAACGAGACAAAGATATATCTTAAATATTTCGGGCTAACAAGGCGCGGGTTGAAATTTCTGGACAAGCCTAACGTGTAATGTACCAAATCAATGCGCACTACAAATGTCATTCAAAACTTTGAATTCATGTTAAGTTCAATTAAAATATTTCGCTACGTGTATAATGCATGCAACCTACTACTCAAATGAACGTTTTAGTGCATTCCAAACGTATATATTACTGCTACAATATGAACTAAATTTGAATCAATTTCTCTATTTGAATAAGATCTACAGTAATGATTGTTGTGAAGTCAAAGCATTTGAATTGGTTTCTCTATTTTAATAAGATCTACAATCATCATTATTGTCAAGTTAAACCATCGTTTGTGTATTATCTTCACAGCACACCACATGATTAGTCTCAAGTTACATATGAACTATGTGTACTATATGAACTCGAACTCGATTTTTTGAATCCACTTTATTTTGATTTCAAATCACATTACATTTCTAGCTCTAGCTAGATCTTCATAACCTAAACCATGTCTCATATGTATAATGTGTTTATCACATTATGTATGGTGCCCCGCCCCCTATGCCTACAAGTATTTAGATGTGAGTTGCAAACGCCACACATTACCACAAATTCAAATAAAATGTGAGAATGTTCGATATATAGTATTGTTTAGATTGTTCGATATTTAGTTGTAAGCTGCAAACACCACCCATTATCACAAATTCAAATAAAATGTGAGATTGTTTGATGTATAGTATGGTTTAGATTGTTCCGCATTTAGCTATGAGTTGCAAACGCCATGCATTATAACATTATGGTATAACATGTGCACAGCACGTGTATCACCGCTATATTCATGCATGCAATGTTTAAAACACTATGATCTCCTATTCAAATATATGAATCTGCTTTCATATCAAATTATGATCTTTGTTAGTCTCTTACACCCACAGAATCCTCTAACCTTTGTAGCTACCACCAACTTTCTCTCGTGCATGCACACGCCCTCCTCGCCCTCCCCCTCCCTCAACATTCTATCCACCGGGCACATTCATTTTTTTTTCTTTAGGTCGTTCTCCCAGAGTCTCCACAACTCCTTTCCGACACACACCGATCGATAAACCTCTCCAGCGATGCCTGCCTACAACACACACACACACCTTCAATCTCCTCCTTTATGTGTCCTTGCCGCGTGTCTCTCGTACGGTCACACACACGTGTAAACTCTCGCCCCTCTTTTCATCGATCTCACAACCGCACACTCCTCCCCCTATCTAGCTAGTTGTTGGGCCTCTCGCACCACCTCCTAGCTCCATTCTCTCTGTCTATCCGTCTCCCTGGGCCTTATTTGCCTCTAACAAATGGACGTACACCGACCGACCTCTCGCTATACATATAGCTAGCTAGGTCCTTATAACTCGCTTTTACCCACGCGTCGATCGATCTACCTTGTTAGTTGTGTCTCTCCCTTCCCCCGACAAACAACAATTGATCTACCGATCTAGTTAGGTTTGCTTACCAAACACATGGTTCCCCTTCATCATCCATGGATGCGCCCCGACAGATCTATCACGCACAGGCACACACAGAAACACATCCCCACTCTTATTGATAACATTGCAGTTCCACCCTCAGTTTGTCTAGTAGGCCTCTCCCACCATTTTCGAGAAGCAACTCCATCACCCATCCAGCACTCTACCCCTCTCCCTCCCTCTCTCTCCTCTCTCTCTCCTCTCTCTCTGTCCCATCATATTTCCCGTCCTTCAGTTATGTATGGATGTCGACCGATCTCCCTCAAGACATAGCTGGGTCTCTCCTTCTCAACACATATACGAGTCGTTCTACCTCTATAGTTAGTCCTCTGCCTACCCCTCCCCCCCCCCCCCCACACACACACCGATACATCGAGCGCTCTAGTCATGTCTCCCTCCCACACACAAACTTGACATGTGCCCTCTAACGTTCCGGTAGGCCAGTCGCCCTATATCTTTGACTTGCACACACACACAATTTCGATGGCTCTCTTCATCGATCTCGCACCCACCCACTTGATCCTCTCTTCGACTCTATCGATAGCTATGACCCCTCCCTCTCTTCTCGTGGATTGTCCGACCATCTACATATGATATGGATAGGCCTCCATTTCACACACATTGCATGCAAAATTTTGTTTGAGATGTCATCGACACATATTCCCACAAATAATTCACGAAATCAACCCCCACCCCACCCCCACCCCCACCCCAAAACAAAAAACACTCACGAACGCAGTTTGTATCTCTCACACACACCCACGTAGGTGGGGGACGTGCACGAAGAGAAGAGGTGCATGCACGGCACACGTACTCCCGTCTCTTTCCCAACCACACCCGCGCGGGTACACGGTGGAGCTCATTTATGTACGAAAAAGGCAACCCACATGGTAATTTGGCACGTGTACTGGTTGTCCACTTGGTGGAGGGAGGATCGTTTACCACGGGTGAACAAACAAATTGCGACTTGACGTGTTATGTTAAATTAAAAAAGAGGCAAACCATGTGGGGCCTACCTTAGAGGCAAGGCTCTATACACTGGAGTACTTTTGATGTGTCCCGTCAACTCGCAGAACAAGGAGAAGCTTGCTTAGTACACCGTCTCCCCCGCCCACGGGCACGGTGGCTCGCAGGATGAGGTGAAGCTTGCTCTGCCTTACGCCCGCTCCCTCGCCCATGCGCGCGGTGGCTCGCAGGACGAGGAGAAAAATTTACTACTCCCTCCGTTTACTCCTCGTCCCTACTACCTTGGTTATAGAGATTACATCATATTGTTTGGAATATATATGTCCTTCAGTAGATTTCAATATGAACTACTAGTACATACTCCAAACACTGATGTATATAGACGTATTTTAGAGTGTACATTCACTCATTTTGCACCGTATGTAGCACTCTCCCTCGTCCCTCGACCCTCGCCCGCGTGGTGGACGTGCAGCAATTCATTCGGTCTCATATAGCCAGAACGATATATACTACACTACCATTATTGCTCGACTTCCTGAAGAGGCGAAGAGCCAATCGCAAGGTTCATATTTTGGAGATGCCAAGCGCAAGGTTATAGGAGAACGAGTACTAGGTGCCGCGTCATTTATAAATAAAGTTTTTATTCTTCAGTGGCACGTACGCAATATGATAGGTTCCTATGCAGAGAAAAGGAAACAGCTCCACTATATACATAGTCAGGACGGGCCAGCCTACACGGTTGCTTGCTGGGGTTGCTCTCTTCACACTCTCTCGCACAAAACGAGTGTGGCCACATCTCTAACATCCTGGCGAATCACGTCCGCTGGGGGAAGGGGTGGATGCTTAGTGTAGATGTGGTCGCCGTCGCCGACGGCGAAAACCCACTGTCGGCACGTCCCAATCAGGGGTCCCCGCCGTTCTCTCTCACAAAGCCGGTGAGGTTGCCTTCGTCCCTTGCTCACTGCCGCGACGTGGGATGTTGCCGCCTCCCGCCGCCATCCTCAAGGTTGAGCTATGTCCCTCAGGTACAACTCCCTTTACAGCCGGCTTGCACCACTGCTCCAGCTGCCCACATCACTCCCTGTGGATATTTCTCTACTTCTTTGCCCCGCACATACCTCTACTGGCTTCTACGTACTATATTTGTGATGAGTTTATGTCTCATCAACTAGTCCCAGTAATCTTATTCTAATCACGCTTCTTCAATTTCTTTGCCACAGGGATGCTCATTTCGATTTTGGTGAGATTGCACAAAATGATCTGATGGTCAAAAGGTTGCAAACTTCATTTATTAGGAAGCTCAGACATTGCCAGGAAATTGAAGCCTGGTTAGGGTCCATGGTTCAAGGTCTAGGGACTGCATGGATCATTTTTTCTTTAGCTGCCTCTGTTCCAAAATAAGTGTCAACTTTAGTAGTAGTACAACTTTGTACTAAAGTTTGCACAAAGTTGAGACACTTACTGGAATGGAGGGAGTACATATTTTCTATGATCTGTCAATCATTGAGATGCAATAGCATGCATGTTAGTCTCCTTTGTATTTGATGAAATGTTGCAACGGGCAACCTTGGACGCAAGATACATGTAACAGAAGCTGGAAGCTTCATAGCATTGTAAAAATTTATCTCGCTGATAAATTACAGTACGTACTATACTAGTACTTCCTCCGTTCCTAAATATAAGTCTTTGTAGAGATTTCACCATGAACCACATGCAGATGTATATAGATGCATTTTAAGTGTAGATTCATTCATTTTGTTCCGTATGTAGTGGAATCTCTACAAAGACTTATCTACTAGTAATAGCTAGCCCCCACTACTAGGAATTCTCTATCCTCTCCTTGAGCCACATCATCAAAATTAATGTAGCTAGTAGATGAACTAAATTAGTACATAATAGCCGTCTGATCTAGACGTTGAGAGGCTCCGCACTAAGCCACATGCAAGCATGCAGAAATACCGTGGCATGCATGTGAGTGGGTTTTAAATCAAATCAACATGTCTGCATGCAAGCATGCACCGGTAGCATGCATGTAAGTGAGCTTTTAAGTCCCATTAACATGTCAAAAAGAAAAATATAATCCCATTATGAAGTAGGAGTTGGCTGATCTTTTTTCCTTACGTGGGATGATCTAAATGATGATGCGAGTTTATTTAGTTTGGCTACCACATTTGTCATGCGGTTATAGAGTTTTTTTAGTTCTATGAAATTGATAATTTTGTGCAGAGAGATATACAACTATTCCGCGGCAACGCGCGGGGACTCATCTACGGAGTAGTAATATTTAGGAACGGAGGGAGTACTATGTAAAGAGTTAGGTGTCGCACGGTGATAGTGTGAGGTGGGCCATGTAATCAATGAGCCTGCGTGTTTTTGCTGCTCTTGCACGCCTCCCCTGTAAGAATGGAGAAAATTGTAATCTAGTAGTACCTCCTTTCGCCGAAAGCGTGGGACATCTAGCAGTCCTACCACCTCAGTAATAAAGACCAATGAGTCATCAAATCACATAGACCCAACAGTAAGTTGGACGGACGAAACAACCATCACTCTTTCGCCAGTGAGAGGTCGCGTCCGCTCTGCATGGGCATGAATGCGGCACTGATTCTTTGGAGTGGCGCTGACCATTTCGGGCGGGAAGCGCGCGCGGGCGATGGAGGGGCTTTGGGTGGGCCAGGCTGGCCAGGAGTGGGCGTGGCAGCTGTCCGCATGTCCCTACCGGACACGCCCGGAAACGATAGGATGCACCGACTCTCGCGGCTAAAATCGTACACTACACACCATCTCTCTATAGGAGTAGGTCGATCTGTCGCTCTCTCTAACACACACATGCTGTTAAACACACACACACACACACACACACACACACACACACACCTTGGTCCCGTTGCACCTTCTAACGTGACTTATTACACCTAGACGGGGGGAGTAGTAAGTATACGAGATACGGTGGCACACTGACTTAAGTCGAATACAAGTGCCCAAAATTGTGTGCATGTTATAGTAAGGATTCACTTAAAATAGTACGTGAGCGAACAGAGGGATCAATTGGACAGTTTTCCCGACCAGTAGCGAGATGTGTGAGGTAAGATACACCGCTGGCGCTTTTAATTTTTCTTATTAATTTGTTTGTTTCACCCTCTGACTGGTTGGACCCAACGTACAACGTGGAGAGAGGTAAGGTGACTAAGGCTGCATTATTTCTGCACCACAGTGGATAGTCTTACCACCAAAGCCACATGACACGATTATGATTGAAATCCCAATGACTCCCACACACACAAAAAAACACGGCATGCTTGTCACACGAATGCAGGAATGTATAAAGGTTATTTTCCTCTCGTTGAACATAACGGGAGGGTTGTGTAGCTGGTTAGCCTGTTCGCTCATCAAACTTGAGGTCTCGGGTTCGATAACTACACTTGAGCATAATTTGTTCCAGGAGGATTGACGGTGTCCTGGACTAGGGGGTACTCACCACATCGTCTCCCGATCAGTTGGATTGGGCCGAGGATCCCCATGGCCATATACTCATGGGCCAGTCCAGACAGGCGCCGCATACAAGGAAGATTCCACAAGACTTGGCGATCAAGACAAGGACTCCTCCCCCACCGGCGTATTCGGCTAGGACTTTTGTTATCCTAGGCCTCTGGTGCATTATATAAACCAGGGCTAGGCTAGTCGACAGATATACAATATACAACAATCATACCATCGGCTAGATTCTAGGGTTTAGCCTCTACGATCTCGTGGTAGATCAACTCTTGTAATACTCATATCATCAGGATGAATCAAGCAGGAAGTAGGGTATTACCTCCATAGAGAGGGCCGAACACAGGTAAACATCGTGTCCCCTGCCTCCGTTACCATCCGCCTTAGACGCTGATTCGGGACCCCTACGCGAGATCCGCCGGTTTTGATACCGACATTGGTGCTTTCATTGAGAGTTCCTCCGTGTGTTCGGGCAACAGTCGATGGCTCACCCGCAGTCAATCGCGACTTCGGCATATTCGTCACCAGCTCGACTGGTCACCTTGGTTCGACCAAGGACTGCGCCCTATCTCCGATCGTCATGTTCGGATGAGGGCCTTCATCAACATCAGCTCTAATCTCTATCAAGATCATGGAGGAATCATCCAGTGAGCCCGGGGGCTCAACGTCAACAATTCCCTCGGGCGACCGTGCTGTTTTCCTGGACAGCGAACTTGTATCCACCGTCACCGCCTCCTCGAGCGTCGGTTTGACGATTCCTTCGGTGAAATAGTGCGGAATTGAATCTACAACAACCCTGGAAAATTTCGTCGAGTTCCGATGGAGGAATCTCTGGCAATCTCCGGTATACCGGAGCCGCATTGATTCTGGACGAGAATCCGGACGAGTGTAGGTCGTGGTGTCCAGATTCTAGCTCGGACTTCCTTTGGAAGATCCAACTGTTGATCGGCTGCGGAATTCCTATATCTACCACCCCTCAAAATTTCAGCTCGATCCGACCGTCCAAACTCCGGGAACCTTCCGATTAGTGCATCACTTTTCGGATCTGTTTTCTGCGCGAAAACGAATCCGACCCGAGTTCGTCTTTTTTATGAACGGGATTTCGGACATCCTTTTTGAAGGAAGTTTTGTATGGGGTATTGTGTTTTGTTTCCGAACACATCCCACTAACTCTAAAGATATTTTGAACATGATCTTCAACATCATGCTGGTATCAAACCAGTCTGGCAATATTGCTCCACGGCTGCCGACTGCGCGCAGACACGTTGTCACTGTTGAGCCGAGCTCAACTTCTTCGGATCATCATCTCGGCAAGCCGAACAAGAGTCCGGCATCGCGAAGGATAAATCATCATCAACATCGCCGCCCCACGGATTCCACGGAGCGGGCATACCGGCATCGCCGCACGGTCGCTTCATCAAGCCGGCATCGACCACGTCATGACCTGCATCGGCAGGGCCGCACTATTGCTTCTTCAAGCTGGTGTCCATCACGCCGACCTACTTCGACATCTCAGCTGGACCGGGGGCTTCGCCATCTCTTCATCAACCTACTCCGGACACTTCGGCGTCACTAGCCGACCAGGCAATGGGTGCGCGGACCGAGTCCCAATTTTGGGAATCACCTTCCTCCGGATTACTACAACAAATAAACCAGGTGCTATTAATCCTAGTATTTTCTGCTTGTTTGGGTTCATTTTTTCCAACGAATTATTACTCTGGTTTATCCATCATATGTACGCAGGTCTATCAAATGATGGCCGCATTAACGACGGTTGCATGGTGGTTCGGTCAGTTTCCGTACATAGTCCGTAACGTCAGATCCGAACTCGAACCGACTGTGAATTCAGGCCTTGCCATGCCTTTAACGCATCACACGCCGCCCTGCACCGACATTGACTTCGGCGCCAGGCCATATTTCTCACTTTGCATAAATTATTTATTATGCAACGATTTTTTTATTTACTATTATCTCTGGTTTGCACTATTTTTTGTGCACAGGATTATGATCCAGCCGGACTATATCCTTTGACGTCACCTCGGCTGGACGGGGGGCTTCGTCAACACTTCATTACCCCATGCCAGGGACTTCGGCATCACTTTGCCATCCTGCATTGACCGTGCTATGTCACCACTTCGGAGTGCCGAGCTCTTTGCTCCGCCACCTTGGGACCGGCTTGGGGGATGGAACCTTGCCCCGCATCAAGCTCGGACCGCATCGTCAATACCGAACACATTAACCAGCTAAGTTTCCTTCATGCTCAAAGTTTTAAATTTATAACTTGTGTTCGGTTCGACCAAGCATTATACTTTCTTGGAAAAAAGTCGCTTATAAAATTTTCCTTGTCGAAACTTTGTTCGCACACACTTGACGTGCTACCCGCGCTCATTATACTTGGGGGTTTCTTTAACAGAAGCTTATTAATTCGGGCTTTATGCCCAACACATGTGTCACACTTCCGCATGTACCTTTTATTCACCATTATATGCATCGATATGACTTAATTTTTGGCCAAGCTGGGTTGCCTGGCTCCTGTGCTTACCCCTATGTTCCCGATTGTTCGGCTAGGTGGTAAAGGGAGCACCTCTGCGATTATTACTGCCGGGTCAGCCGGATGTGTACCTCAGACTGGGTGAAGCCGAAAGCTAGCGTTCTTAAGGGAATAATCGGTCGATGAACTAAAAGATGATTTCTTACCTATTTATTTACTTGCCCCCAGATGTTTTTCTGCTCTTTTCGCAGTCCGGACATGCACTTTAGGGCATGCCTCCCAGGGAAAGGAACCCCTAACGGAACTATTCTCCCTGGAAGATGTTTCTTACTAACCATGTAATATAACATAACTAGTTGGGCACTTGTCTGATACAGCACTAATGACCCCTACGCCTGGTCTCCAGAGAATGTATCCTGTGCACCGATCCAATCAGTGCACCCAATGCACCGCAGATCCAGGACCTTTAGATGAAAAAGTAATGGACCCGATTTTGGTCAAAAGTTGGACTAGGGGGTACTCACCACGTCGTCTCCCGATTAGTTGGATTGGTCCGAGGATCCCCATGGCCGTATATCTCATGGGCCAGTCCGGACAGGCGCCGCATACAAGGAAGATTCCACAAGACTTGGCGATCAAGACAAGGACTCCTCCCCCACCGGCGTATTCGGCTAGGACTTTTGTTATCCTAGGCCTCTGGTGCATTATATAAACCAGGGCCAGGCTAGTCGACAGATATACAATATACAACAATCATACCATAGGCTAGCTTCTAGGGTTTAGCCTCTACGATCTCGTGGTAGATCAACTCTTGTAATACTCATATCATCAAGATCAATCAAGCAGGAAGTAGGGTATTACCTCCATAGAGAGGGCCTGAACCTGGGTAAACATCGTGTCCCCTGTCTCCTGTTACCATCCGCCTTAGACGCACAGTTCGGGACCCCCTACCCGAGATCCGCCGGTTTTGACACCGACAAGGATTCTTTGACTGGTCAAAATGGATGGATACGGAGCTATACGATCTCGTAGTGACCATATAATCACCTCATCACATATAAGCTGCAGCCTCGGCACTTGTTTTCTAGGGTTTGTACGCTTCACACACTCTCTCTCCAGTATATATATACACGCTGGAGCCTCAGCGCTTGTAATTGCTCTCTTCACACTCTCTCGCCTCTCTCACTGGAGCCTCAAAGACTTGTAGTTGCTCTCTTCACACTCTCTCGCCCTCTCCAGATCTAAACAAGACTTTGTTGGCCTCTCTCTCCCCTCACTGCTGATCAAAGAGCCGGCAGGATCCGTCCGCCGCGAAGGGAAGGAGGCTTAACGCTGTCGCCGTCGGCGAGGGAGGGAATCCACTACCGGCGCAGCTGTTCACTTTCACCCAACGGTGGCGCGGGAGGGCCTCCGAACCCTTCTTCTTCGCCACCGTCCCGTCGCCCACCGAACCACGCCCCAAGAACCTTAAGGTATAATTTACTTACTCCACATGCATTGCTCTAGCTGCATGTATACCATGAATCTAGGACATGGTTCAAATAGGAAAGGAGTGGGGGAAAGTAGTGGGAAAAGTTGTATATAGCATGAATCTAGGACGTGGTTCAAAGAGGAATGGAATGGGGGAAAGTAGTGGGGAAAGTTGTATCGCATAAATCTAGGACGTGGTTCAAAGAGGAAAGGAAGGGGCGAAAGTACTAGTACAGACTGGCTGTAGAGTTTGAGCAGGACTAGATTTGCTGCGCTCACATAGGGAAAGGTGTCTAAAGATAACAAAACTAGGACCAACACAAATATGCTCCTTGGTTGTTTATTCTTTGTCGCAACAGACTCTGCATGACCACAGTACATCGGTAGATGCACATGGTGCTGGTGCGTCCACTGTCCCGTGCAACTCATTAGCTGTTGTTAATCTAAGGCCCTATTTGGTTAAAAACTCCCTAGTCCCTACCTGCTTGGTTCCACGGACTAAACATGGACTAGAGGTTATTAAATGACATGCTAAAAGACCATGTTACCCCTAGTAATGAACTAATAGAGACAAGGTGCGATGCGTGGTAGGGGCAACTGTTGGAAAAAGTCCCAAAAAGACTCCCTCGGGTCTTCTTTCTTTAGTCCCAAATGCCCACTTTTAGTCCCTAAAAGTCCCTCCTGTTTGGTTTATATGGGACCGACACGGAGTTTTTTAGTCCCTACACCAAAATGTCCCTCGTAAACAAACACCTCTAATAATGCATTTGGAAAATTGACGCAATGCCACAGCTTAAAAGCAAATTACATGTTTAACGAATTTTATTGTTAATATAATCTCTATGTTAATATTAATCAATGCCACCGTTTGAGAAATGCTACTGTCTTGCTTTCTTTCCCATTTAGATAAGGTAGATGCTTCTTTTTGTTGGCTTCTGTGTCATCCACCATTATTGACCACTAATTGTTTCCTTTGCACCTCTGTGTAAACAGGGTTATCTACTTCACCTCGTTGCCATTGTGACCTTTTGTTGAACTGCACAAAACACTTTTGTTTTAAGAGTATTTTGTGCATTTCAACCAAAATGTCACACTGTCGGTGTCAAAACCGGCGGATCTCGGGTAGGGGGTCCCGAACTGTGCGTCTAGGCGGATGGTAACAGGAGACAAGGGACACGATGTTTTACCCAGGTCCGGGCCCTCTTGATGGAGGTAAAACCTCACGCCCCGCTTGATTAATATTGATGATGTGTGTTACAAGAGTGGATCTACCACGAGATCAAAGAGGCTAAACCCTAGAAGCTAGCCTATGGTATGATTGTTGTTCGTCCTATGGACTAAAGCCATCTGGTTTATATAGACACCGGAGAGGGCTAGGGTTACACAGAGTCGGTTACAATGGTAGGAGATCTACATATCCGAATCGCCAAGCTTGCCTTCCACGCCAAGGAAAGTCCCATCCGGACACGGGATTAAGTCTTCAATCTTCTATCTTCATAGTCTCGAGTCCGCCGATGATGATAGTTCGCTATCCGGACACCCCTAGTCCGAACTCCTCAAGAGCCCCTACACCAGGCTTCAATGACGACGAGTCCGGCGCGCATGTTGTCTTCGGCATTGCAAGGCGGGTTCTTCCTCCGAATAATTTATAGAAGATTGTGAACACCAGGATAGTGTTCGGCTCTGCAAAACAAGTTTCACATAACACCGTAGAGAGAATAATTTTTGCACAGATCTGCTGACGCATTCCGCGGCGTGACATCACACCACGGCCAAGCCTTTGTATGAATCGTTTTTTATTGTTCCACCTCAGCGTGTTTTAGCGAGGCGGTTTCCTTGGCACGTCTTATCAAAGCATAGATCGTGCCCCCTTATTCCGGGATTCTCATCAATACGGACGTGGGTAACCCATCCGCGCCATTGATTACGGCGCTTGGGAGATAAGCAAGTTTTACCAGGCTGGTGGGGGACGCATAGCTTCGTCCGTCCATATAAGGGGATAAGGATCCACCCTTTCACCTACGCCTTCTTCCTCCTTTGCTCATCCATTTCCGCGCACTCGAGCTCTAGCGCCCAAACCCGCACTTTCCTCCTCAACCTTCTCCAACCTTGTCAGGAGTGGGAGGCAGATGGATGGCCTCCTCCGTCACGGAGGGGCACATCACAAGACTGCGGGAGGCCGGATACTTGTCCGGCGATATCACGACAAAGCTGCCCGACGCGGGCAGCTCATTCCAACCCCTGTGCCCCATGAGAGGGTGGTATTTCTCCCCACTTCCTCCATGGACTAGGTTTTCCACTTCACCCATTTGTCCGGGGCTCATGTTCTACTATGGCCTGGACTTCCACGACTGGCCCCAATTTCGCCCTCAACATCTCGGCGCTTATCATCGTGTGTGAGGCCTTCCTTCGCATCCAGCCCCACTTCGCCTATGGTCAAGACCTTTAATGTCAGTCAAGGTTGTGGGCGGCCGTCATTGCGGAGTGCGGAGGCGCCATGGTCGGCAAGATGGCCAAAGTCCTATGGCTCGAGGGCTCCTTTGTGGAGACAATAAAGGGGTGGCAATCGGGTGGTTCTACATTATCGAGCCACGCGACCCTGAATGGGTGGCGGCCCCAATTCAGATCTGGATTCCCACACGGCCTCGGAAGTGGGGGATTCGGACGAGCTATCCGGACTCCAAACATGCGTCCAAACCTGGTGGACAAGAATCTCGGGCTTGTCGACGAATCCAGTGATGCTCATCCGCCGGATTCTCCCATGCCAACAACGGGCCTTCAATTTGTGGAGTTCGATCCGCACAAAGATCGAATCCTTGAGCCGCTCTTCGATACTACATACGAAGATGCTCGAAGGTGCTCTTCAAGGGCGCGAAGCCCCGTGATCCGCTAACAAAGATCGCGGATACAGCTCATGGCGCCAAGCCGGGCGAGGTAAGTTATTTTACCCTTTATGAGACTCTTTTTCATAGATTGACTCTACGGGACCTAAAACTCCCTATTCTTTGACAGACTGGCTGTAGACGTCCGGACAGATTAACTGTCTCGCTCCTTTGCCAAAGACCCAGCGGACGCCCGATTGACGGGAAGAAGGTTCGCACCCCATGTGGTGCCGGAGAAGAAGGCTAAGAAGGAGGCCACGGAACTCAAGGAGCTCCCAACGCCAGTGTTGTCGGATTTCAAGCAGAATCTTCTCAAGACGCAGGAGGAAGAAAAGAAGCTTCCCCAGCGGGGAGGAGAGGAAAAGGAAGGCCGCCTAACCTGGGAGGCCGGAGGGTCCAAGAAGGAAGAACCTTCCTCCGGACTTCTCCACCAACGCCGACAACGACGAGGAGGATTGGCCTACAAGGGCCAAGCCCTGGCGAGATCGTAAGTGTACGGATACCCATGGCCTTTTATTATTGCAGAGTGTTCTCTAATGTCGAACAATCGCAGCCCGCCCAAAGGCGAAGTTCGCCGATTCATCGAGTGGGTCCTCGGGCTCGCCGGAAATGGAGAGTACTTCGCCTCGACCGCCTCCTCGCCTCACGCCGCATAACGCCACGGTGGGGCCCCAAGGGGGCTTGGTCATGAGGAGGTGGCGCAGGAGGTGCCACAAGGCAACCTCCGGACTCCAGCGTGGGCGGCAAGACCCCTCAGGCTCTAAGCCCGACCCTTGTCCGACTCCATGCCGGAACCTTCAGCTGTTCCGAGTCCCAAGCGATCCTTCGCAAGAGGGTAAGACGCGTGTCCTCCGCCCAACCAAGGCACCGGATAGATATCGGAGGCGCCAACAGCGCCCATCAGGAGGAGCACCGACTGTTATGAGTGCGTGATCCGGATAGTTGAGTCCGCCAAGAGCGGGCTGACCGAAGCCTCGCAGCAGCCTTCTAATGTGCTTTGAGGTAAGAATTTCAATATATGTAAATGGTACCGCATAGACAGAGCCCTCGATGCTCGGTTCGGTGTTCGGAAAGAAAAGCCGGACTAAGGATCTTTAGAAAGATAAACGCAGGAGTCATAAAAAATATGTCAATATGGGATTGCAGTCTGTGTTGTTGATCTCCGCCAAGACCGATCAAGGGAGGTCAATATTTTCAAGGAAAACCTTGAGCAGTCCGAGAACGAGCTCGGCCATGCCAAGAAGCAGCTCGAGGAAAAGAAGGTGAGTAATACCTTATGAAAATTGTACCTTATGTAAAAGGATTTGGTTGCAAGAAAATGACAAGGATAACGTGGGTATTGTAGGGGACACTAACGAGGTGGCGACCTCGAAGGAGGCGGTGGCGCGCCGAACGCAATGCGGCAGCATGAGCGCACCGAGCGAGAGAAGCAGGAGGCGGGTGGCGGAGGTACAGCAAGAGCTCCAGGATCTCGTGAAAAACATGAGAGCTTGAGCGTGACTCAAGACTCGAGAGTCTGAGCTTGCAACGGCTCTCGAGAGTGCCGAAGCCTACAAGGCCCTCCAGGAGATTGAGGCGGTGAAGAAAATAGTAGCGGTAAGGCATTTTTCATGCAAAGTAAGCATGTGAGTGTTAATTACCTGTTGCTTACCCAATTCGAGCTCTCGTATGCTTCGCAGATCTTCCTCGCAGCGTGTACGATGCTGCCAGATTCTACCGGGCCGAGGAGGGAGCTCGACGGAGAAGGCCTTGGTCTCAAGATGTCGAGGCCGGACATCCGGTGCCTTTTAGCGACCAGCTGAAGCAGCTGGTCGAGCTCCACAAGGCGCCGAACAGGCCATGAAGGGCCTCATAGTTCGCCGTGGCCTAAGGAGGCCATGCCGGGAGCTACTTCGCCTGGTGCAGCGGCTGATGGATGCGTGCCCGTGGGTTGAAGTTATCAAGCATTCCGCTTGTATTGAGGGTGCTCGTCGGGCCCTTGCCCGCGCAAAGGTGCATCGGGGCAAGATGGATGCCTGAAGCTCGTGACGGACCCGCCACCGTGAGGGCAAGGAGCATCGCACGCCCGAGATGTATTATAAGATTGTGATGAAGGCGCCGCACTATTGCGGTGAGTGCTCCAAAGATGTAATATTTGAGTAGACTCGCATTTTGTTATCACAATGCGCTGAAAACTTAGTTCATACACGCTAAGCAACGCTTGTTAATTTAAAATATTACCTTCAGGCGGCTGTTTATCAAATCGAGAGATGGCAAGTCGTCGGCTTCGCCCCCATGCCACGAAAGTGCTTTGGGGTGTTCGGATAAACTTGAGCGCTCTTGTTCCCATTTTTGGGTCCATCTAGGAGGCGCCAACACAGCGTAACAAGGCAACCGGACTTATAATGCTTGAACACTCTCACTTAGCCATAGAATTTATAATTTTAAATTTCGCGAAGCCCCTAGTCTTTGAAGGTCAATTTGGGCGCTATCACGCCTTTGGCCGGACAGTATCCGCCTCCTCGCCTAAGCGCATAAGTCTTTAGGACTCGCAAAAACCTCTCGAACAGTGACCGTCTCTCGCCTCATCATGACGGCCGTTTTAGCTTTCCATCGAGGCGTTAACCCAGCTCAATCTGGGCGAATCGCATGGTTCTCCCAAGGCTACCTTAGCCGATATAACGGAACGTAAGGTAACAAAACATGGGAGCCGCAAACCCAACTATTGACCCAAGACATGATTCGAGCCGATGCATATAGTGCTATAAGTTCGGGTGCCGACTTGGTGAAAGTGTTCGGACTTATCATACCGTAATGCGGAAACATAAGTCCTCGGTGTATATTAGCCGCACCAAAGTGTACGGATGCAACATGCCGTGAATGAACATATGTATGAAAAGAAATGCAATTATAAGCAAAAGGTGTTGGATTGTTTTATTCAATAAGTGTGCTACTTAATGCGTAACGATACAAATAGTGCGATAAGCAAGGTATGGGACTGTTAAACATGTCCCCCTCGAGGGTAGGCTGCAGATTGGTGTATATAAAAATGCTCGTAATGGAGACCACCAGATATTCGTTGTAGCCTTTATCCTTCCCTGGCTGTTCCATCGTGAGTTCGGCAGAGTCTGCTGCCGGACAGGCCCTCGACAAACGGAGTCCTGTGGGTAAAAAAGTAAAAGGTAAAAAGAAAAGAAAAGGAACGACACACTTGAGAGCCCCCGTGTGGTTGAGCCGCAACTGGTTTATCGTGGTCGTGCCCTCTCCCCATGCCCATGGTATCTTCGGAGCGTAATGGTACGCCAAGGGCCTGCTTTGACGTTTCGCAGAGCCGGGTTAGCCGCATCGCCACGCGTGCTCGGAACGTGCCAAGTGGTCTTGTTGTAAATTACCCGGCGCGCTTAGCTGTGTTCGCCGCTTAATGGCCGGATTCTGAGAATTGCCTTAAGAGGCTGCATTGCACTTCGCCGCGAGAGCCGCTATATGTTCCTCCGCGCGGAGAGAACGCTCGTGTTTCCGTTGACCGTGATGAGTCCTCGAGGGCCTCGCATCTTGAGCTTGAGGTATGCGTGAGTGCGGCACCGCGCTGAACTTTGCAACGCGTACGTCCGAGCAAGGCATGATAGCTGCCGCGGAACGGGACTATGTCAAGATTAACCTCGCCGAAGTTATCCGGGATCCAAGACCACTTCAAAGTAATTGAGCCTGCATAATTGGCTTCTACACCGGTATGACGCCTTTAAAGGTCGCTTTGGTCGGTTTAATCCTTGAGGGTCTATGCCCATTTTGCACACTGTATCCTGGTAAAGCAGGTTCAGGTGCTGCCGCCATCCATCGTGACTCGTTAGGTGAAATCCATCAACGATTGGGTCTAAGACCTAGTGCGGCGAATCCGCCGTGGCGGATGCTCGGTGGGTGGTCCTTCGGTCAAAAGTGATCGGGCAGAGGACCATGGATTGAACTGGGCAATCGCTCCATCACAGACATCCTCGAGTGCACTTCCGCTCCCTTTTGGGTATGTGCGCTATGATACCATGTTCACCGTCTGCACTGTGGGGAAAACCTTCATCCTTTATTGTTCGGTGGTTGGGTCTCGCCTCGCCATCGCTATGCAGCCCCTTGTCATTGTTTTGGCAATTAACTTGCCTACCTGCTTGAATACCCAACAATCCCTGTTGGTGTGGATAGCTGGCTTTTCGGGGTGCCGTGTATCCGCACAAGCGGTCGAGTATTCGTCCAAATTGGACGGACCCGAGTAGTTCTTTTGAATGGCTTTTTCCGCTGACCGGTTTAGAGCTCTGAATCCGCATTGATTGCCGATCTCAATATTGTCGCCGCACGCGGCGTTTGTTTTTGGTACGACGCAGCCTGCCATTTCGGTCCTTGAAGTCCGGACTGCCGAATTTTTGCTGAGGTTGTTGCTGCGTGCTAGCTAGCTGTCCTCACCCGCGTAAGCGGGTCATGAGTGATGTGAGGGCTGCCATGGATTTCGGCTTTTCCTGTCCTAGGTGCCGGAAAGCCACTCGTCATGATGTTATGCTTGAAGGTCGCGAGGGCCTCCGCATCCGGACAGTCGACGATTTGGTTTTTCTTGGTTAAGAACCGTGTCCGTAATTGTCCGCCGATTCGTCTCGCTGCTGAATTATGTGGCTTAGGTCATCAGCGCCGGTGGTTGCACATAAGTGCCCTAGAAGTTATCGAGGAATGCGGTTTCAGGTCCTCCCAGCTCCCAATTGACTCTGCGGCAAGCTGTTGAGCCAATGTCGGCTGGTCCTTTAAGCTTGAGGGGAGGTATTTGATGGCGTGAAGATCGTCACCAAGGGCCATGTGGATGTGAAGGACATAGTCTTCGATCCAAACCGCTGGGTCTGTTGCAGCCGCCATAGGATTCAATATTGACGGGTTTAAACCCTTCGGGATTTGATGATCCATTACTTCGCTCGTGAAGCATAGTGGGTGTGCGGCGCCTCAGATCGGGCGATATCACGACGGAGCGCAAAAGAGCTTTGTCTGCATTTTGTTCGGCCCGCCGGACTTATCGTGTCCGGCGCGACGGTTGTCGTTACGCACTGGGCGCCCACGCCGATCCATAGATCGATCTTGATTGTCTTGCCTTGTCCTCCAATATATCTTGCAGGTCCGGAGCGTCTCGTGGCTGCGGTGCTTTTGAGCGATGCCGGGTACGGTTCTAGTGAAGGGCCTAGAGGTTTTCCGTCGCGACCACGGGTGGTCGCCAACCGTATTGTCTCCCGGTGATGTGGGTTCGTAGCCTCCTCCTCTAATCGGGGAGCAGCTTGCGCTTATGGTAGCTTTTGAGGGGCGTTCGAGCTCATGCTCTTCGCCGCGAGGACTTCACCATCCGTCGGCTAGCGATCCCGATCAGCTCTAAGCTGTTGCTGCTTTTTCTTGAGGCTGTTCGCCGTGGCCATAAGCCCACGCCTAAAACGCTCTTGTTCGACGGGATCCTCGTGCACGATTTAATTCATCGTCGTCGAGGCTTGCTTCATCTCCTGAGGGAGGCATATAATCCTCTACCTCTTCTTCTCGCCGCCTCTCGTGAGGGCTGGCGCTCCATCCTCCCTGCGCTGGATCTTGCCGGAGTGGATTATCTTCGCACTTTATCGGTATATTGTTATCTCCGTGCCGAATCTTCATTCTTGTTGTGGCGGGATTTAGAGCGGCGCCACCGATGCCGGCGCTTGGGCTGTTTCTTGGAGGGTCATCCTCCTCTGCTCCTTCGCCATTCCATCCTTTGGGATATCCACCATGTATATGTCATATGATGAGGTGGCTTTCCAGGTGCCGGTAGGCGCTGGTTCTGTTCGCTCCGCATCGCCGTCCATACCGTCGATGTCTTCGGAGTCGTAGTCTAGCATGTCGGTTAGATCGCCGACGCTGCTACAAAGTGGGTGGTGGGTGGGCTTTGAATTTCTTCGTCGTCTCAAGATCTCAACCGCCCCGACCGCAGTCCGCCAGGGCTCTCCGATAATGAGAGGTTCTTAGCTTAACTCAAGATGTCGCCAAAAGGTGAGAGTTGAAAGATGTCCGCTGCGGTGAACTCCATGACCGGGCGCCCAATCGGATTCGATCGAGGGGCGCGGAGGTTCAAGTCCGCAAGGAGTCCGCACTGAGTCGCGAGCTTCGCAAAGGATAGGATGGAGTTCGCTCGATCGCCGAGAGATTAGAGCCCCGAGGCGGTGTCCAACCACTGCCCTCGATCGGGGAATCCGCCCGGATTAAGGGTCGGAGCGGATTCTCGTGCGCCCTCGAGCACCGCTCGTTGCGAGCTAGATCATGCCCATCGAGATAGTGCGCGCGCTATTGTGGCTCAATCCGTCGAAGATCAAGTCTCCGCGGATATCGGCCGATAGTTTAAATCTCCAAATCTGACTGACGCCAGGGGCGAAGCTTCGATCTGCTTCAGATGGCTGCTTAATTGGCCCGCAGCAGTAAAGCCGCCGAACACGAAGATCTGTCCGGGAGAAAAGTCTCACCTGGACCGCCGTTGTTGATGATCAAAGGAGCCATCGGGCCTGTTGGTGATGACACAGTGGAACTCTCAATGAAAGCACCAATGTCGGTGTCAAACCGCGGATCTCGGGTAGGGGGTCCCGAATCGTGCGCCTAGGCGGATGGTAACAGGAGACAAGGGACATGATGTTTTACCCAGGTTCGGGCCCTCTTGATGGAGGTAAAACCCACGCCCCTGCTTGATTAATATTGATGATGTGTGTTACAAGAGTAGATCTACCACGAGATCAAAGAGGCTAAACCCTAGAAGCTAGCCTATGGTATGATTGTTGTTCATCCTATGGACTAAAGCCATCCGGTTTATATAGACACCGGAGAGGGCTAGGGTTACACAGTAGTCGGTTACAATGGTAGGAGATCTACATATCCCAGATCGCCAAGCTTGCCTTCCATGCCAAGGAAAGTCCCATCCGGACACGGGACGAAGTCTTCAATCTTCTATCTTCATAGTCTTGGAGTACGGCCGATGATGATAGTTCGGCTATCCGGACACCCCCTAGTCCGGAACTCCCTCACACACCGACAATGTTGCTTGATTGCTTGATCTTAGTGGAACTGCATAAGAGGAGATCTTACTTCCTATCCGTGTTGGCAAATTTGGTTCATATCTTCTTCTTGTGGGTTGTTTGAATTCCGCATCATGAGAGGTCAGTACTAGCCTTCTTTCACATGATTCTGCAGTGTGCTTTCATATGTTGTGCTACTTGTACGATAATGTTGCTTGATTTTAGTGAACTGCACAAATGGAGACAAGACTTCCAATCTGTATGTGCACCGTAATATTCCATTGAGGTAAGATAAGGATATTTCACAACTGTTGGCCTGTATTTTGCCACTTTCATTAGAAAATTAAGTTTAGTACTATACTTGTGCTCCCTAATTGACATGCCAAATCTTACATTGAAGGCGAAGCTTGTCTATTACTGAACCAAGTGATGAAGGGAAAGAACAAGCGGAAGAAAAACAAAAATCAACTCCCGGTGTTGTAATGAAGCACTGGAACTGTGATGACACAAGTAATGATATAGTTTTGCATCTTAATTTATTGCTATGGCTGGACGAGCATATTGTTTTGCCACTGATTTGATGCCACTCTTCATGTAATACGTAATTATCTCTACTTGTGCAAACAGGGGTCTTCTTTGAAGATACCATATATTTTAATGGAACTGCACAAGAAGATGTTGGAAACATTAAACTAATCGAGGAGGATATAGTAAGCATGGCCACCACCGTAGATAGCAACAGATGGTTCCGGAGAAGTGCTTCATCTGTATGCTCTACACAATAAGCCTCCTGACAAAGGTTGGTACTCGCCCACTGATTTCATCCATATGATTGAGCTTTGTCATCTCTATTGGTGTTGTGCTACTGTTTAGATACTATCATGAAAAAGTGGTATTGTCCTTGAGAAGTGCTTCATCTGTGCTGTTTTAAATATTTCCTTTCCTTTTTTCGAGCAAACAGGATGCTAACATTTAGTAGTCCTCTTGTCTTTGCACAACAGGATCATCTTCCTCTCAAGAAGAATATGGAGTACGTGAAGTGACTAGTTCCGATTATGCCATGATGAAGAAGCCTGCCTATCTTCTCATCGAAGGAGCAGTTGAAGGATGGTTACATTACTCCCCACAAGACCAAACTAACTTCAGCTCGTAAGGACCGACAAATCTCCATTTTTGTAGTGATGCGTGAGTACAATGTTGTTCTAGGATTCTTTCTGGTGAGTTCCATTTTTCTAAAAGTGTGCTCTACATGGACCATGTAGGTGCCAGTTTAAACTGTCAATTCATAGTACAGTTTGCTTTATACTAATCACTTTTTTTTGTATTTGTGCAAACAGGGGTGCTCAGCTTGATTTCAATGGGAACTACACAAAATGTTCATGAATACATCGGATCATTCATTTCCACCACAAGAAAGGAGGTGCCGATAAGTTCAAGGCGTTACAACATATAAGGGCGAAATCATACAAGCTACTCGCGAATTTGGTTGATTTTGGTGGAACTGCACAAAAAGAACAGCTGGTTTATTTAGCACAAGGTGCCATGTCAATGTCTAAACTAATAGCAAACCCTGCCCATTCCACAATCGTAGGCATTTGATATTTTGGAATGGGACGCCCTTTGCTGTCAGCAGCGTCAATCAATTTATTCTTTATTCTTTAGTTGTGAAGTAAATATTGCCTCTGACATGTGAGTCATTGAGATGCATAATCATCGATTGTTTTGAATGTTCTCTATGAATTGCCAGCCCTGTGTGTTTGATTGCAATGTATAGAAACGCTAAAAAGCTTCTCAAACTCTTTGTACTCCTTCTGTTCCTTTTTACTTCGCACATTGCGAAAGTGCATACTTTTTCGTATAAGATTGGTCAAAGTAGAGATACTTTGACTACAGACAAAACTTGTATGCAGACTAGAAAGGACCGAAGGGAGTACACGTGAAACTGCTGCAAACGAGGTGATCACCCTGGGAATAATGCTAGTACGTATTGTTTTGCATGTTCATCCAATGCCAGTGATACATGAATTCAAACTAATCGAAATAAATTCATTCATACACGATCGGATTTCATATAAACATGCCAGATTTCATTACATTTCATACATTCTTCAACTAAAAAGGGGTGTGCTGGAGGTATAATTAATTAACCGAAGCTACCCACATGTGTCCCACTGAGCCGAACAGAAGCTTCAGTGACTTAACTGCAGGTGCACTTGCGTAACTAAAATGTGGCATGTTGGGCCCATGTGTCAGTCAGCCAACTGCACGAGCAGTTAAGTAGAAGGAGCGTTCTTCTCTAGCGCAGCTCTCCGACTCCACGTCGCCGCCAAGAAGCTAACCGGCCGTTAGTGGTCAACCCGCCTAGCTTGGATTCAACCGGAGGGTAGCGGCGGTGGCCTTGCTTGGACCCGAGCGGTGGCGACCTACCGTGTTCTACTCTTCCTCGTTTTCTGTGTGGCGCGGCCTCGTTGGCAGCGGGGTGGGGCCTCGGCGGAGCCGGCGATGTCCTCTATCTCGTTGTCGGCGGGCGGCGCCTCGATGGAGCGGCGGAAATCCTCCCCCACGTTGCCGGCAGGGTGGGGCCTCGGTTGAGCCGGCGATGTCCTCTGCCTCGTTGTTGGCGGGGCCGGGCCTCGGCGATCCGACGGAGTCCTTCGCCTCGTTGTTGGCGCCACGGGCCTCGGCGGAGCAGGGCTCGCCGACGCCAGCGAGCTGGGACTCGCTGAGCCGGCATTGTCTCTCGCCTCATCCTTAGTCTCGCCAAACAGCGCCGCCCGCTTCATCGCCGCCTTTGTAGGCGGCCGCAGCCTCCGCCACCCACATGCGGTACCGCCAGCGCAGGGCGACCTTTGCGGGCGGAGCGGTACGAGTCGAGCAGCGCCTCGCTCCGCCCGCTCAAGGTGATCTGCTCCTCCGCCGCAGTGCTCCTCGGAGGAGATGGTGGTTGTAGGCGGCGCTGGCCTGCGCGCCCGGAACTCTCCTCACACATCTGCCTCACCGTGTCCATATATTGGGCACAGCCTCGCCGATGGTCATGGTGCAATGCACCGTGAGGATGGCGGAGGAGGGGTTGGCGCTGGATCGCCGACTACCATGTTCTCCATTGGGACGCCATCGTCCTCCGGCTGCCTGCCGGCCAGCCGGTCGGCAGCAATGGCTGCCATCTCCTTGTGGTCCGTCGTCCGCCCGTCCCGAAGAGCGCTGGAGCGTGAGGAAGCCATGGTGGGCAGTAGTGGTGTGGACAGGAGAAAGGGAACGGATGCGGATGACTGCAGCTATGGCCGACGCAGCAGTTTATATAGCAATGGTGGGCGCCGGAGGGACGGACTTGTGGCGCCGGAGTAGCCGCCTCGGCAACCGCGTATCATTAATGTGGGCGGCAGATGGACGGACGGACGGCACTTTTGTCGCTTGAAGGCGGAGCAATCGCCGCACGGGAAGTCGGGCGGCAACGCTGACTGTTTCGGGCGGAAAGCGCGCGCGGGCGAGGAGATGACTTTACTTGGAGAGGATGACAATGGGGACCCACCAGGGCCATAGCCTCACGTATGCAAGTGCCTCCTTATTATATATATATAACTATAATTTATTTTGCTTCCTCCTGGTTTCCTGACATCACGGTCCCACACCATTGTCAACCTATGTATAGTCAATAAATGAGAGAATTGCACAAGAAGCGGCCGACAGCTGGGACCAAGCAGCTCGAGCAGTATTTGTGTTTTCGAGGTGTGAGCACTGCAGAGTTTTTCGATGTTTAGCCCAGATATTAATTTTTTCCTCTAAACAACAACGAAAACATCGCTGCAGGTATTAACTGGGCGGGTTGTGGCCCGTCTAGCGCAGGCCAGATATCCAGCCCAGACATTAATTTTTTTCAAGTGAAAATGGCTAGCCCAGCTATACTTTTTTAGGAATACCCAGAAAGGTCAAGTTGTTATTCTCCGCTCACTGGGTTGCAAATCTTTCCTACGGGGATGCATTAGGCTTAACAAGAAAATGGGCTTTAAGAAATAATAAATGGGATGTAATTATAAAACTGGGCAAGAATTATTAAAATGCACCAAACACGTAATTACTTTATAAAATATTATTTTGGATATTGAATATTTTAATTTCATTATTTGTTACAGCTTAATGTTTCGTTGGATTTTTACGTAATATAAATTTATATTGAAATTGTATTTAATCTGACTAGAAATTTCGGGATAAAAATATTTCGGATCCCATCAAAATGTGGGAAATTTTATTGAATTCTGTTTTGAACAGTTGGTTGAAATGGGCGGTACTTTTAACAAACTGTAAATGGGCTGTAGTAAATTCTAGTAGAATTCAAAAATGGGCTGCACATTCTTACAAATATCAAATGGGCTATAAGTTCTCTGCCACACACTTCTGGCCTTACTAAGTTGACACGTCCCCTAAAAAACAGAGTTGACGCGTATGCAAGGCTTTTTCAACTTATAGTCAACACACGGATCTATCAGCAGTGGCCGTTGGATGTCCATCCAACGGATGCCGTGCTTCTTCTTCAATCTCAGATATTCTAGTTTCACCCGCCCAAAAAAGGATTCCTCCCCCTGACATCTGGGGCGCACCATTTTGGAAGCTGACCTGTGGGCCTACTAAGTTGACGTACCAAGGGCTTTGTCAACTTAGTCAATATAAACGATTCTAGCTGCAAAGGACCGTGATGATGTCCATCCAACGCCGCCGTGCTTCTTCAACCTCTGGTCTTCTTGCTCCAGCCGCCCAAAGTAGCGCCGGTCATGCCGCCTGCCTCCCGCCTCCCGTGGTCGGTCAGCTGCCGTGAGGCCTCACCGCCCCTACTACTCCCACCGCTTGCCAGGCCATCCCTCCACTCACCCACTCCACCTGTTACTCTGCGGCGACGGCAGCCTCACACCACAGCCGAACGAGTGAACCCTCATACTCCTCTACGCGTGGGCATCCACTGCCGTGTCTTCCCCTTCCTAGCCTCGCCATCATCCACCGCCCTTGTGCTCTCGGCGCGGCGTGGTCAACATGGTCAAGGAACGACTTCCATCGGACGTGGGATCAAGTGGAGAGGTCGACAACTGGGTCCACGACACCGCAAGGAAGTGCCTCCTTATTACGCAAAAATAATTATTCCTCCACCGACAATGGGACCCACCGGACGGGCCACCGATTTCGCAAAAAAATGATTCGCCCGACCGCTGGGACCCACTAGCTACATCTTCGCACGCAAGGAAGTGCGCCCTGAAAAAAATGATTCACCGACCGCTGGGACCCACTACTACATCTTCGCACGCAAGGAAGTGCGTCCGGGCAAAAAACGATTCGCCGATCGCTGGGACCCACCAGCTACATTTTCAAGACGCGAAGGAAGTGCTTGACAGTCGGGACCCACCTGGTCGAAGCGTACGTAGAGTTGTCATTCTAGTCGCGAACGTCTATGTACATATATACTGGTCGATGTAGAGGCGCGCACGTGTCGTAGTAGAGGCGCGCACATGTCGTAGTAGAGGCGCGCACGTAGCATGTACACGTACGTATAGCGGGAAGGGTGCAAGAAAGAAAATACGGCCACGTATGTACATAGGGCAGGGTCTTGAACGCCTACTCGCGCATACGTACGGCCAGGGCTCGTGTACATGGCTGGGTCGGAATGGAGAAACAGCGTCGTCGTCGTGTTCATGGGGAGGCAATGGAATGCGTCATGTTCATGGGGAAGCAACGGAATGCATCGTGTTCATGGGGAGGCAACGGAATGCATCGTGTTCATCGGGAGGCAACAGAACGCGTGGGAGCCAACCGGCTGGGTCGGAACAGAATGCATGGTCGTGTTCATCGGGAGGGCTTGGACGGAGCAGGCGATGGAAACGAGGCCTAGCGTACCGCAGAACGGAGGAAACGGACCTCCTACGGTCGAAATGGGGGTCCTGTTGATCGGGAGGGGTGTGGTGTACCGCAGAACGGAGGAAACGGACCTCCTACGGTCGAAACGGGGGTCCTGTTGATTGGGAGGGGTGTGGCATACCGCAAAACGGAGGAAACGGACCTCCTACGATCAAAATGGGGGTCCTGTTGATCGGGATGAGGGGTGTGGCATACCGCAAAACGAACGAAACGGACCTCCTACGGTCGAAACAGGGGCCCTGTTGATCGGGAGAGGTGTGGTGTACCGCAAAACGGACGAAACAGACTTGTGTTGGAGCGCTACGGTTGAAACAGGGGTCCTGTTCATCGGAGGGGTGTGGCGCATCGCAAAACGGACTCCACGGATACTGTTCATCTCCACCGCCGACCTCCTCCAGCCTCCACGGGCTACCGTCGACCTCCTCCACCTCCACGGGCTCTGCTCATCCAGCCTCCACCGCGCGCTTACTCCACCGGCCATCGCTCAACCACCCTCCATGGGCACCCTCCACCGCCTACGCTCATCTAGCCTCCACCAAACCACGGGTCCTGTTCATCCAGAGGCAATGCCACCGCCATCGTTCATCCAACCCCCCGCAACGCCATCGCTCATCCCTGAGGCAGATCGATCGGCTTCGATTAGCAGCAGAGCGGCGAATCACCGATCGGGTTCATTAACAGCCATTGATCGATCGCCGGGTTCGTGAACGCGAGCCTGCATGTAATCGCCGTGTTTAGTTAGAGCCCAACGCCTCTCGGGTTCGTTAGAGCCAACGCCTACACACACGCCAGCACTGCACGAGAAACGCGCATCGCTTCGCCCCCGACCTCCCACCGTAACCGGAACTCCCCAAATTTACGCCGCCTCGCTCTACCACGGTTTTTTCCGCCATGGACGGCCCAAAGAATGTCATGCAGCTGCGCTCTCCGACCACCCGGACGAAAAGCCCATTTTCGTCATGATTTTTGTCATAGAAGTAGGAGCCCACCACATCTATGATGATACCGGTTTTGTCACAATTATCGCCATAGAAGTGTCATATGTATGACAGAAAAAATTTTGTTCGCCCAAAATGTCATGGATGTGTCTTTTTTGTAGTGCAAGCTATCACATACACCCCCACTCGTGAGGGACCGACGCCTTCGCCTGCCTGTGAACGCTCCTCTGGCACATACGTCTGTGCATCCAGCCCAAAGACATCGCCATGTCGTAGTGCCCACGAAGGGTCACAAATGTCATGAATAACATGACCGCCAAGACCGTCCACAAACATCCGTAACCGCGAGGGTCGGCTCGATGCCAACTTGTAACGCCCGGACACACCCGCCGTGGTCGCATACTCTGGCGGGATCTAGAATGGCGTCACAGATCAATACTAGTCTTTTCTGCACACTTTGTCCTCACTCGTGCACACCCGGGAGCAACTTCCCGGTCGGCCACCCATCCTGAAACTACTCCAAGCTGAGCATGCTTAACTTTGGAGTTCTGTCCGAATGGGCTCCCGAAAAATAAGGAATTCCTTATTAATATGAGAAGTCTATCATCCCTAATAAGCCAGGCTATCACATCAACCCCTTGAACTTGTCAAAAATCTTTTGTGACAAGTCGATCTTTGTAGACAATAACATTACCATCAGCGTCAGTCTTCTTATTGAAGATCCATTTATTCTCTATGGCTTGTCGATTATTGGGCAAGTCCACCAAACTCCACACTTTGTTCTGATACATGGATCATATCTCAAATTTCATGGCCTCAAGCCATCTATTGGAATCTGGGCTCATCATAGCTTCTTCATAGTTCGTAGGTTCGCCTTGGTCTAATAACATGACTTCCAGAACAGGAATACAGTACCACTCTGGTGCAGATCATGCTCTGGTTGAACTACGAGGTTCAGTAGCAACTTGCTCTGAAGTTTCATGATCATTATCATTTGCTTCCTCTCTAGTTGGTGTACGCATCACGTGAATGGATTTCTCTGATGTGCTACTTTCCAATTCAAGAGAAGGTACGATTACCTCATCAAGTTCTACTTTCCTCCCACTGACTTCTTTCGAGAGAAAATCCTTCTCTAGAAATGTTCCATTCTTGGCAACAAATATCTTGCCTTCGGGTCTGTGGTAGAAGGTGTACCCAATTGTTTTGTTCGGGTATCCTATGAAGACGTACTTCTCCACTTTGTGTTTGAGCTTATCATGCCGAAGCCTTTTGACATAAGCGCCGCATTCCCAAACTTATAAGAAACGACAGCTTAGGTTTCTAGCCAAACCACACTTCATACGGTGTCGTCTCAACGGGTCTAAATGGTGCCCTATTTAACGTGAATGCAGCTATCTCTAATGCATAACCCCAAAACGATAGTGATAAATTGGTAAGAGACATCATAGAATGCACCATATCTAATAAAGTACGGTTATGACGTTCGGACACACCATTACGATGTGGTGTTCCAGGTGGCGTGGGATGTGAAACTATTCCACATTGTTTTAAATGAAGGCCAAACTCGTAACTCAAATATTCGCCTCCGCGATCAGATCATAGAAACTTTATTTTCTTATTACGATGATTCTCCACTTCACCTGAAATTCTTTGAACTTTTCAAATGTTTCATACTTGTGTTTCATTAAGTAGATAAACCCATATCTACTCAAATCATCTTGAAGGTCAGAAAATAACGATACCCGCCGCGTGCCTCAACACTCATCGGACTACATACATCGGTATGTATTATTTCCAACAAGTCATTGGCTCGCTTCACATTTCCAAAGAATGGAGTCTTAGTCATCTTGCCCATGAGGCATGGTTCGCAAGTCACTAGTACAGCGAGGTTCTAAACAAACGGTTTTTAACCCCTTTTCACGACGACCTTCGGACCCGTCGCCAAGTGAGTGTAGGCGATAGGGGGGTCCTTCCCACACGACCCAGAAGCCGTTGGGGATATGCCCTCCTAGCACACACGCTCGCCAAAATGAGGTCGTAAGGCATCAAGTAGCCAAATACGGAAATACGACAAGAGAGCTAAAAATACAATTATGCGGCAAAATTGTTTCTGGTCGCAAGTACATCCCACACAGTCAGTCCCCGCTAAACGTTTCCGTTCGTATGTACATCCCACAAGTCGCTCCAAGGAAAACGTTTCCGTTCACAGGTACAGCACACACAATTTGTCCCATTAAATCGTTTGTGATAGCGTTGCCATTGCACACGATATTAATAATTTTATCGTTTGCGTTATTGAACGCATCACACCTGGTGCGTAGAAGAAACTGTGGCAAAGGCTGTCCATCACACATAGTTTTATATGGTAAACGCTTGCGCCAAATGGCCTAACGCAAACAGTTTTCAAGAGGATGTCGTGTGTGATTATTCATTAATCTAACACGGTTTATTCCTAGAAACTGTGTGCGTTATTGAATGCATCGCACACGGTGTTTTCTCAATAACCGTTTGCAATAGAAAAACCCAATTAGCAGTTTAATTATCTAATTATTCATAATCCATTTAGTAATCTAATTGACATTTCATATTAAGAGAACAATATATTTCATTTTCATAATTGAAATACATAAGAGTACAACATCATATAGCTTCAGCACTCAGCTAGCCCATTACACAACCACACCAGGACCAAGTTTCACATGCAACATCTATAACCTTTCGAAATTAGCATCATAGACGGTACATAGAGAGATGTATCTCATCTAGAAAACTGCTGAAGCAGAAGGAGAATATTGAGCCTTCATTGATGTTGAAGGTCTTTGTAACATTAGGCCAGTGCCTGTGGATGATTGACCGTCCATCCTTCGTCCTCTTCAGAACACTTCAATATTGAACTGTGGGTGTTGTATGAATACCTTCCTCACATCCGCACTATACAGGTGGTTTGAGAGGTAATCATCGTGAACTGCTTTGGAAAGGCCTGAAAACAAGGATGTGCATAAATATCTTCTCTATATTGGAAATGGGGAAAAGGAATAAAAAGGCAAGGTATAATAGTTAGTACCATCCTGTAGTGAACTGATGTCTTCTTCATTGTGCGCATAAAGATCTTGTTGTTTTTGTCGCTAATTTCTTTATCCTAACAATCTTTCTGAGTTTCTTGACTTGACTGATATTCATGGACAACTCATTTCCCCACATGCAAAAAGGGCCGAACAGTGGGTCAAAACCTCTGACAGTAGGACCTACATGTGCAAGACCAAATTGTTAGAAACCAAAATATTAGAATGGTTCATGCAATTGCACAATAATGTGCTATTAGACAACGGACCATGCACGTGCTAACCTCGATTGTAAACCTCAGAGCTTCCCATTGTTTCCCTACAACACATATAAGGTAGTTAGTCATCAGGTTAAGTAAGGGTTCGCATGCTATCAGTAAAATATGTTGATGAAAAATAAGCACATTGCAGATTCATCAGATTAATTCAAGCCACATGGAAAACCCATTTATCCAAACCAAGCATGATTAAGAACTAGGAAATATAGCAATTGTATATGTTTCTCATGTATTAAGTGCATCCAAATTCGATTTATTCCTCAGATGCACAACAATACAAAATTCTACCCACGACAATTGGACATCGCAGTGTAGAATTGAACCAAGCAGTTAGCTAAACACCACAACAAATGAACCAAACATTAACTGAGCACGACATTGCACAATATAAAATACTCCTAATAGAAGATCTAACAGTTAACCAAACCAAGCATTCTTAACAACTTGGAAATATAGCAATTGTATTTGTTTCTCATGTATTTCGTACAACCAAATTCGATTTATTTCTCACATGGTATACAATAACAGAATGCAGCCACATCAATTGAACATCGCATTGCAGAATTGAACCAAGCAGTTAACTAAACACCACCAAAAAGTGAACCAAACGTTAACTGAGCACCACATTACACAATATAACATACTCGTAATAGAAGATCAGACAATTAACCAAACCAAGCATGCTTAACAACTTGGAAATATTGCACCCTGAAGAATTGAACATCACATTTGTAGAATTGAACCAAGTAGTTAACTGAACACCACATTGCACGACATATAGAACATATACACTATAGCAGAAGATTGCATGGTAAAAGTAGATAGTACAATTCACTAGAATTTGTTAAGGAAAGGCAGTAGCTAGCAAACGATGGCCTCGAGAAAACGCCACTTAACTTTCGCTTAGTAGCCAACCGCTGGCGCGGGCGTCGGCGCCGCGAGACGCCAACGGTGGCCTCGACGGCGAGGTGCTCCTCCAAGATCTGGGGTCGGCACGAATGGCAGCCATCGCGACTCATCCGCTGTGGCGCTGGGATTTGCTTCGCCGCTGCCAAATGCTCCTTGAGATCTTGGCTATACTGCGTGCACCATGGCTTAGGGCGGTGCTTATTTGGTGGAGGGTTCGGTGGTTCGGGTGGAAGGTGTCGCGCTCGTGCCGGCGGTCGGGGCAAGTGGGATGTGGAAGGAGGAGGAGGATGGGGGTCGGGTGTGGATTACCTGCCTGGATAGGCGAGGCCGAGCAGCGTGAAGGAGGGTCACCGGCGAGGAGGCGGCGCTGGAAGCAAGGAGTGAAGGTTTAAACTTGGAAAGGAAGGCGGAAAGAGGGTAAATGTGGCTTTTGGTAAGGGGGAGGGGCGCGGAGGTAGATATTTCCGCGGAAGCCAAAAATTTGGAATCGCTCACATAAAAAACTGCAAGAAGTGTCATCGACACGGTCCTCATTTAGAACTGTATTATATGTGAACATCACAAAAGATTCAGATAGCTTAACCCGTGTGTATTGAGTTTGAACATCAAAATTTTGGTCTGAATTTCCGGTTATGTGGTCATCCACGCTATTGCATAATTTGGGTACACAAAGGAGACTAACTTAATCGAGCAAGTTCAGCAATTAAACAGAGCTAGCTGACCTAAACATTACTCTAACAAATTAAAGACCGCGCTCTTAATTAAACAAAACAAAGAGTACTACTACGGCTGGTGCTCGTCGATCTCCGCTGCTGCCTCCATGTCCAGCTCGCGCCCGAAGGTCTCCTAGGGAATGGGCTCCATGGCATCAATTGCACCATACTCGGTAAGCATCTAGCCATCCCGCCAACCATATTTTGCCATAGGCCGCCACGAAGCTGGGCGGGCGGCCGCGATCCGGCTCGTGGGCTCGCTGTGGCAAGGTATGCCCACAGAACGGACGGCTGCTCGAACTCTCTCGGCGATTGCCAGCTCTTCGGCCGTGGGTTGCCGACCGTTGTCGGAGAAGTTTCGTTAGATTTGTGCGGTGACAGCCACGAGCTGGGAGTCGACGGCCTCAACATGGTAGTGGGAGGCCTCCATCAGGGCTAAGGCTGCCGCTGCGGAACAGACAACTGTTGTGCCGCTCTCGCCAGTGGCTATCCCAGAGGCAGATGCTGTTGCCGCCGCCTGAGAAGCAACAGCGGCCGTTTGGGCTGCCTTGGCCGCCCGGACGCAGACTGCGGTCGCCCTCACGAAGCTTGTTAGCACGCGCCAGGAGGCTGCAGCCACGCTCTCGCTGGAGTGGGCCGCCGAAGTTGTCCTCACGACGTGGGTCAACGTCCCCATCTTTCACCGGCGACAAATGAACAGTGAAATGACATTTGGGGAGTGAGCTAGTGTGCTTGACACATCCGCTGTGGACTGTAGCCGACGCACCTTCTCTCGTAAGCCATAGGCGTACTATACACCAACGGTGCTCCAAGATATTTTGTGCTGCATCTCACACGGTTGGTGATAATAAACTATCCCCGATCTACTTGATTTATCGTCTTGATTTGAATTACGTAATGTGATCACAACAACAAAGGATGGTGTTTGAATTGTTAGAACTTTTATCTGCAGTGAACATGCAATTATAGGTGTGTCGTCAAAAAAAATTGGAATTATTCAGGGTTCATTTGGACGTTTTTATTCATTAACTTGGTTTTGTAGGCATTGCGGGTGCATAATTCAAATTTGAACTACATGCACATTCTCCAGTGCATATAAACTGGTTGAAAAAACAAATATGTGTCCTTGGTTGCATGCTTAGGTCCCATGAAAGAAATGGGAATGAATTTCAAACACCCTGCCACCGTCACTCGGCCGCAAACATTGATATACCTGGTTTTTAAATTCTAGTAAATCCAAAACTCGTCTGAAATTCATGAAACTTGGCATGTTATCTCACAAGCGGCATCTCACAACAAGCATGATGAGCGTGCACCTTTGGGGATGAAACATGCCATGGTAAAAATTTGTCCCATAATGGTTGGAAAATCAAATATGTGTCCTTGGTTGCATGCTTAGGTCCCATGCAAGAAATGGGAATGAATTCACCAACACCGACGCCACCGTCATTCTAGTAAATGCAAACTAGTCTAAACATTGAGATACCTGGTATAAGCTTTTCACAAACAATTCACAACAAGCGTAGTAAATGACAAAACTCTATTCTAAATTCATGAAACTTGGCATGACATTTTTATACATGCTGGGTTTTGCGGCATCAACATGAACTACGTGGTAATTTTTTGTCCCATTTAGGGCAGGTTTGGGTATAAGCTTCTCACAAGCCGTAGCTTCTCACAACAAGCGTGATGGTTTGGTAGAGAACGTCATACCTTTTGGTGACGAACGATAACCAAGGCTCTCCTTATTGCTTTCAAAATTCATTCTCAGTGTCAACATAGAACAATAGGAGTGTTGTGTTCAATTTTTGAATTTTGGGGTTCTGCTGGACATTTTTATACATTAATTGGGTTTTCAGGCATTTTATGCGCATAATTCAATTTGAACTACATGCACATGCTCCAACATGCCATGGTAAAAATTTGTCCCATTTCGGGCAGGTTTGGGTATAAGCTTCTCACAAACCAGAGCTTCTCACAACAAGCATGATGGTTTCGGTAAGGAACGTGCCACCTTTGGGGATGAAACGATTTCCGTTGCCTGTTATTGCTTTGAAAAAAATCGAGTGTCAACATAAAACAATAGGAGTTTTGTGTTAAATTTTGGAATTTTTCATGGTTCGTTTGGATATTTTTATACATTAACAGGGTTTTCCAGGCATTTCATGCACATAATTCAAATTTGAACTACATGCACATTCTCCAGTGCATATAAACTGGTTGGAAAATCAAATATGTGTCCTTGGTTGCATGCTTAGGTCCCATGCAAGAAATGGGAATGAATTCACACACCCTGCCACCGTCACTCGGCCGCAAACATTGAGATACCTGGTTTTTCAATTCTAGTAAATCCAAAACTCGTCTGAAATTCATGAAACTTGGCATGCTATCATTAAGCGGCATCAACATGCCGTGGTAATTTTTTTGTCCCATTTGGGGCAGGTTTGGGTATAAGCTTTCTCACAAACCAGAGCTTCTCACAACAAGCGTGATGGTTTTGGTAGGGAACGTGCTACCTTTGGTGACGAAACGATATCCGTTGCCTCCTATTGCTTTCAAAATCTTACGAGTGTCAAGATAGAACAATAGGAGTGTTGTGTTCAATTTTGGAATTTTTGGGGTTCGTTTGGACATTTTTATACATTAACTGGGTTTTCGAGGCATTTTATGCGCATAATTACAATTTGAACTACATGCACATTCTCCAGTGCATATAAACTGGTTGTAAAATCAAATATGTGTCCGTGGTTGCATGCTTAGGTCCCATGCAAGAAATGGGAATGAATTTCACACACCCCGGCCGCCACCGTCACTCGGCCGCAAACATTGAGATACCTGGTTTTTAAATTCTAGTAAATCCAAAACTCATCTGAAATTCATGAAACTTGGCATGCTATCATGGAGCGGCATCAACATGCCATGGTAAAATCCTTGTCCCATTTGGGGCAGGTTTGGGTATAAGCTTGTCACAAACCAGAGCTTCTCACAACAAGCGTGATGGTTTCGGTAGGGAACGTGCCACCTTTGGGGACGAAACAATATCTGTTGCCTCTTATTGCTTTCAAAAAAAATTGAGTGTCAACATAGAACAAAAGGAGTGTTGTGTTTAATTTTGGAATTTTTCGGGGTTCGTTTGGATATTTTTATAAGTTAACTGGGTTTTCCAGGCATTTTATGCGCATAATTCAAATTTGAACTACATGCACATTCTCCAGTGCATATAAACTGGTTGGAAAATCAAATATGTGTCCTTGATTGCATGTTTAGGTCCCATGCAAGAAATGGAAATGAATTTCACACACCCTGCCACTGTCACTCGGCCGCAAACATTGAGATACCTAGTTTTTAAATTCTTGTAAATCCAAAACTCGTATGAAATTCATGAAACTTGGCATGCTATCATGGAACGGCATCAAGATGCCATGGTAAATTTTTTGTCCCATTTGGGGCAGGTTTGGGTATAAGCTTCTCACTAACCAGAGCTTCTCACAATAAGCGTGATGGTCTCGGTAGGGAATGTGCCACCTTTGGGGACGAAACGATATCCGTTGCCTGTTATTGCTTTCAAAAAATTTCTAGTGTCAACATAGAACAATAGGGGTGTTGTGTGGAATTTTTCGGGGTTCGTTTGGACTTTTTTTACATTAGGGAACAATAGGGAACATGGGACCTAAGCATAATTCAAATTATAACTACATGCACATTCTCCAGTGCATATAAACTGGTTGAAAAATCAAATATGTGTCCTTGGTTGCATGCTTAGGTCCCATGCAAGAAATAGGAATGAATTTCAAACACCCTACCTCCGCCACTCGGCCGCAAACATTGAGATACATGGCTTTTAAATTCAAGTAAATCCAAAACTCGTCTGAGATTCATGAAACTTGGCATGCTATCATGGAGCGGCATCAACATGCCGTGGTAAATTTTTTGTCCCATTTGGGGCAGGTTTGGGTATATGCTTCTCACAAACCAGAGGTTCTCACAACAAGCATCATTGTTTCAGTAGGGAACGTCCCACCTTTGGGGACGAAACGATATCCATTACATCTTATTGCTTCCCTAAATTTTTCTCGTGTCAACATAGAACAACAGGAATGTTGTGTCATTTTTTGTGATTTTTCAGGGTTCGTTTGGACATTTTTATGCATTAACTGAGTTTTCAATGCATTTATGTGCATAATTCAAATTTGAACTACATGCACATGCTCCAGTGCATATAAATTGGTTGAAAAATCAAATCTGTGTCCTTGGGTGCATGCTTAGGTCCAATGCAAGAAATGAGAATGAATTTAAAACACCAGGGCACTGGTGATTGCTAGCAAAACATTGAGATGTCTGGTTTTTAAATTCTAGTAAATCCAAAACTCTTCTGAAATTCATGAAACTTGGCATGCTATCATGGAAGGGCACCCGACATGCTGTGGTATTTTTCGTGTCCATTTTGAGAGAAGGCGCACTCTAATAATGACAGCCAACAAAGGCATTTTGAAAAAATAGCTGCCACTTTATATCTCAAACGTTTGTATAATTCAAACCGTGTGCGTTCTGTTAACCATTCACGTGACGCTGCATGTCTTGGTTTTAATGGCTGTAACAGGTGCCATGCGGACAGCTGCTTGACGTTGAATGAACGGGAGGCATGCGAGCTCCGTCCGATGCACAGGCTGACCGAGAGGCGCAAGCTGTCCTCGAATGTGCAGGCTCACTGGAAGCGCAGAGGTGTACGCCAGTAAGCTCATTGGGAAGCGAGCCTTTGACTTCCATGGTCACCGCCTTTGCTCGTGATCCTTCCATTAATGGCGCCTAAGCCGCAATTTAATTCGCTTTTAAATATAAAACACTCATCGCAAATGTTTTAGTTAGAACACCAGACATTTGAAACCGACAACTTCCCAAGGAAGCCAAGAGAAAATGTGTCGAGCAGGATTTCTGCAGCTCTTGATCGCAAAACGCTTTAGATAGAACACCAGATGTAAAGTGAGAGCAGCGCAGGTGTCGGCGTTCGGGAACAGGGTACCAGACTTGCTCGGTCGCGCCTGCGGCGTGGCTCAAGGTGGCCCGCACGACCCATCTTCATCGGGCACAAGCTCAAGACCTCGCGAGGGGCTGAGACTGCTGGGCGGACGACAGAAGCTTCCTCGTGCACGGCCTCACAAAGCTGGCTCATGAGGAGGCGGAGAGATCAAGGTGGGTACCTCACGAGGTGCCCATGACGCAAGCCATGACGCACCAAGGGCGCCAGACGGGCGCCAGCCCGCCAGAAGTGTCCTCATTTCTCTTGTGCAAGGAGGCAAGAGCAAGCGAGAGCATCAAGCAAAGGCAACCATTTCGTGCAACAAGTCCAAACCAACACAACGGCAGGAAGGAGGTCATCGTGGAGCCCAAGCCGCTTCATCGCCGAGCCTTTGATCCGGGCGAGACCAACTTTAGTCAGATAAGTGTACTAGATGTTCCCTTCAAATGGCCAATTGTTGGTGCCCTTCCCATTAATATTTGGGAAGAGGCCCAGGCCCTCGCTTATAAATAGGACTAGCCACCCACAGGTAGAGAGAGGATCCGAATCCGAATGAGCTAGAGATCAAGAAATCTAGAGAGAGAGAGCGACCAACTCCCCATAGCATTTCGTCATACTGCCAAGAATGACTCGCGAGGCTGTTCTTCCTTATATTGTTCATCATCAGCCCCGAGGCAATCCACCACACCACACACGGAGTAGGGTATTACACCACAATGGTGGCCTGAACCAAGATAAACCTTGTGTCTCTTGTGTTGCTCTTTTGTGTAGTTTAGATCCTTGCGAGGCGATTTAGGTGCAGGTAGGTAGGGGTGAGATCTCGCGCACCCCAGAGTTCAAACCTAGAGGGTCTGCCGGAACCCGAATCCGACATTTGGCGCCTTGTAGGTGCGTCAGAATCCGCTTCTGTCGCCGCGCTCACCGATCGCCATCATCATGTCCGGCAACCAGGCGGGCAACCCTGATCCCTGGGCGGCCTGGCCCACCCACGCAGAGCCGCTCGCCCCAGGCGACGCCATGCCCCAGGCAGCTCACGGTCCGCAGGGCGCTACGGGCCGCGGGTGACGCGGTCAGGCAACGACAGCTCTCACGCCACGGCAGGCGCGGTCGGCGGCGTAGGGGCTCAACCACGCCCAGGCTACGACGCTGTACACTCGACGAGAGCAGCGAACTCAAGGGTCAAGCGCCATGGTGGCCCGAGAGCTACTACAATGTAGGTAGGCCGGAGGGCGGCCGCGACGCGTTGCTAGAGCGGTGGCAGAGCTCCCTGGCTTCGCCAGATTGGGGCTCACCCTTCGCACCCAATCGCCACCAGTGTCCAGGGCGCCCACGGAGGCCCCACGCACGCCACAAGCAGCTCAAAGCGGACTCCAAGGCCACCCAATGCCAGCCTGTTGCCAAGACTGGCTAGCAGCGGCGCTGCTCCGCCTGCCAGCGAAGGAGGACTCGCCATGGCCCACGGCCCCTGGCCCTGGGCTACCACCCCCAGGTGGGCACCTTAGGCAGGGCTGCATGGCACACGGGGCACTACAGTGCAGCATTCGGGATGGCGGCCCCAGAAGAGTACGTGCCCCACATGATGGATCAAGGGCACGCGCAGGAGGACGAACACGACCCGCTCCTCGGCCCAAGCTGGGGGGACGAGGCACCCAAAGCTGAGCTCTTCATGGAGCCCCGGGAAAGCCCCGTCGACCGCGCCGGGAGCGACGATTATCGGGTACCGCTAATTCCTCAGGAGCAGGCATACGCTAACCATGGATCGCAGGAGGTACAGATCGTCGCAGCGGACGGCTGCCCCAATCTCGCAGTTTCCTACCCCTCAGGAGGAGGGCGACGGGGGCTGCAGGAGAGGGGCCGAGATTCGGCATCGCCACCGCATCGCTCGGAGCAAGGCGCCCTCAGAGGTAGGCCCTCCGCCGGGAGGTGCCTCGTGGCTCTACCCCGCAGAGACCCGTGGTCGCCGGGGAACTGGCTGGCACCGCCTACCCCATCGGCGGCGCTTCGTCTCCCGACTGCTGCCGATGGCACTAGAGTGTGGGCGCAAGGCGGGCCCTGTCTGTGATATGAAGCAAGGCCGGCACTGTGAAGAAGGCCCAAAGGCTCGTGAAGCTTGCCGCCCTGAAACTCTCACGTAATAATGAGTGGGGTACACGCCGAGTCTTAGGAGCGCCGCCTCAGCCCCGGGCCCTCCCACGCCTGGTGCACAAGACTTAGCTCTGCACGGTGAGAAGACGCCCAAGACTAGACTAGGTGTCTGGACGCGGATTTTTCTGCTTTCTTGTTATTCCCTTGGCCGCCGCTTCCCCCTGCTTGGATTTGTTGATTTGAGCTTGCTATTTGCGTGTTCGGGAAGGTGTTTAGTCTCGCTCGAGCAATCGCTCGCTCGTTACCACTCTGCCTCAGCCTGCCTCCCTCGTGAGCCCCTCGCGAGCCGGGCCAGGCCTAGCATGCGTACAGACCGGACCGCCATCACCGCACCTCTCAGGAGGTTCTCATCACAGGTTAAATGGGCTCGTTCAGAGAACACACGGAGCGCCACAACCCTCCGCGGGCTATCTCGGGGCCCACTTGGGTCGAAGGTAAACAAGCCAGCCAGCTCGTCGCCAGGCCAGCCACTTGGTGCAGGTGCACGAATGGTATTGCATCTACTAATACGCTAACTGCAAGTTTTTGCACGAGGGCCTCCCCCTCCCAAAATGCTCTTACAACCTTCAGGGCCAAGCCCGAGCTCTGTTTGCGCAGGATAAGGAAGCAGGAGCGGCACACGGTTAATCGGATAAATCCCCCAATGCATCCTCAAGGTCACCTCCTGAATCATCGCTGGCGTCGCTGGCCTCGCCATCGCCTTCTCGGGCGGTCAGCCGCGCCGTGGCTATTCACCACGCCGCCTTCATCAGCGCCACGACCACGCCTGGCCGTTGCCGTGAGTGAAGGCCCCGACGAGGGCATCCATGTTGTCTTCCACTCAATGCGCCAGGTCGCCCCGACGGCCTGGGGCATCGGGGCGATGGCGGCATCAAAATCAAAGTTGGGGTCCATTTCCAAGATGGCTGAAGACGCGAAAAGGCGCGCCCGAGCGTGGCGTGACTCCTCTCCTCCACCAACCTGTTGGTTTCGCCCGACCGCACTTCCAACCGCGCTACCACATCGCTGAAGAACCGAGGTTACCAAGATAGTTAATCGCATGAGGCTCACCGACGGCCGCCGCAGATGTTGCCCAAGGTCGCAGTTATCTCATTCCCAGAGCGCATGGAGCATAGGGTCGTGCTCGTGCTCCGTGATCTGCCGCTGGCGATCTCGCCCTCGCCTCGCGCAAGAACGGCCTCGTCGCAGGCCCACCTGCTGACGACGAAGAAGCATCTCGGCGCTGGAGGAAGTCGCCTCCTCCCGCGCCACGCTAAGGGCGGCTCGGGAAGCGCCAGCCCGCCGCCTCTTCATCTAGCTTGGCCTCGTGGCGGCGGTCCTACTCTTCCGCTTCGCCCCGATCAACCCCAGCCTTCCTCGAACTCGCCGAGGTTCTGCTGGCTGCTGCCACCCGGCGATCAACCACTTCCAGTGACTCGGGCCTCCCTGCAGCGACATCGCCCTCCGCTCAGGTCACCAAGCGCCGCCGCCTCAGCCTGCTCAAGATCGCGGGTGCGCCGCAGCTTCCAGCGCCGCTCTCCTCACGCCTCCGAGCTTCGCCGGTCGATCAAGCCCCTTCATCGACGCAAGGGCCGCCTCACGCAGCTCCACCTGCTGGTCCAGGAATCGCCCAGCCTGGAGCTTATGCTCGCCTCCACCGCCACGCCGGTCAGCCTCCCAGTGCCTCCTTGACGGCTTCGAACGGTCAGCGTGAGGCCGCCAAACACCTCGCTTTCATTGTCGAGGTCGCTGGTGGCGCGCGCAGGGCAACGGCCATCTTCAGCTTGGCGCCTTTATTCAGCCAGGCGCAGTTCCTCAGCTTCAAGGCGCGCTTCGCCGCCAGTTCTACACCAAGCCGGGTCATCGCGCCACCGCCTCGAGAAACCCTTGGCGGCGGGGCACGGTGCTCCCCGCCGAGCATGTCTTCCACGCTGTTATCCGCCTAGGTGTGCGCTGGGACCACGATTAGCACTCCTCCGGGCAAGGGGTCAGCACGCGCCACGATGGTCGGGCACGCCACAAGTCTCGCCCAGAGCCGGCTCGTCTCGAATCGAAGAACGAAGGGCACACTCAGCCAATCGCCGCCCACAACCAATGAGGAGCCCAAGGCGGCTAGCTATGCCTCGGAAGGCTCACAAGGAGGGTCATGAGGTGCAGAACCATGATGCGCCACAGATGGCTCACCTCGCGACCGCCTCACCACAAGGGCAGTGCTGAGCCCGGGCTTGGAGACAAAGTGAGAAGGCAAGGTCTGGGGATAGCTCATCAGCCATCTCCGTGAGCTCGCAGAAGGGGCTCATGGAGCGAGGATCAGCCAAGCAACGGGAAAATAAGGAACTCGGAAAGGAGAAGGCTTACTCATCAATGGCGAATACTTCCGCGCTTCAGCAGCGGCAAGGGTAATCATCACCCAAGGCCTCCTTATCTTCCGGAGAGCCTCGAAGTCCATGCGGAAGCGGCCTCAGAGTTCAGCAGCAGGGTCAGCTCATGACGAGGAAGAAGCACCAAGGTGACCAGCGCCTGGGCGCTGGGCCCGCACACGCCTGGCCGGTCGCCTCACCAAGAAGGGGTAGCCGGGCCTGGGACTCCACGGAGCCGCTGGCCACGGCTCAACGCCTGCAGCAGTAGAAAGGGCCTCAGAGCTGCCACCTTAGGAGGCCTGTCAAGCCGCTATCCCGGCGGAGGCCCTCAGCTCCGGTGGGCCCTTGCCTCCCTTCTCCACCACTGAGGAAGGACCAGGCAACCTGGAAGGGCAGTCACCACAACTCGGGTTCTCGCGAGGTCCCATGAGGCCTGTGGGCGAGCCCCATTCATTGAAGCTGGGCATCTGCTTCACAAAGTCACCCCTATTCGAGCAAAGATATAGCAAAGCACCCCCTTGTCGGATGCTGCCAGGAAGGGTCTCCAACAGATCGTGAGAACCTTCTCAGCACTTCAGCGCCGTGTCCTCCTCCTGAGCCTCATGCAGTCCTCACGCCTGCCGAAGGCCCACATCCGGCGGGAATGGCGCTGGAGAGGGGCAATGCGGTATAGGAGGAACTCATTCACCACCTTGGGCACCGTCATGCCAAGCGCCCTCAAGTACGCGAAGCGATGCCAGACGAAGACGAGCCGGGGGCTCGTGAGCATCTCCTGGCTCCAGCCCGAATTGGGGATAGTGGGCAATGCTGGCTCCGAGAGCAGGGGCTGGGCACCCCGACGTCCACATACAGCCACCGCTCGGGGAACCCAGACGCGGGTGGAGGAAGGCTGAAACCAATCCTTGAAGCCGCAGTTTCTGGTGCGGCAATGAAGCTCACGCACCCCGAGCATTGGGTGGGGTCGATGAGGCACAAAGAGAAGAAGTGGCGCAGCAAGGCAACTGAAGGAGGGATGCCCATCATCGCCTCACAGACAAAGGCGAAAACGGCAAGAAGAGTGATGGATTCAGGACCCAAATGCATCATATGGATATGGTAATGGGAAAGCACAACATTGAAGAAATTGGAAAAGGGGGGAACCAGTCCCGCCATTACGGCGCCGCCAAGCACCGACTCGTGACTATTCTCACAATGGAGAAGTGAGACGCGGGCCGACCGCCGCCCTCCCGCATTCGCTGAAGATAGTGGCGAGGGCAGAACTGACCTTGTCCAAGCCTTCTCGGCTGAGTATGATCGATCGATCGACGGCAGGATCCGCTTGAGACGGCGAGCGGAAGGAGGCACATGCTTTTTCCCTTTCCCTTCTTCGCTGGAGCCATGGCGGCAGGAAGGGAGGATTCGAGATTGATTGAAGAAGGAGACTAGAGCTCGAGAGGAGGAAGAGCAGGAGACGGTCCATGGGCAAGAAGAGGGATGATCGTGCAACCACGAGTCCATCTAGTCGGGCGCAAAATAAGGAGGCGTGGGGGAACAGGACGCCCACGTCCAATCAACCGCCACGGGCGCCTCGATGCCAAGAAGCTTTAGGGCCCGCGGGCGCTTCCGACTTGCCCTTCGCTTTTCCTCGCTAAGCCAAGTCCAGCGCGCTTTGGGCCCGGGGCTATCGTCTGGTGTTCTCGGGAACGGGGTACCTGGACTTGCTCGCCCGCGCGCCTGCGGCGTGGCTCAAGGTGGCCCAGACAGCCCATCTTCATCGGCACAAGCTCAAGACCTCGCGAGGGGCCACACGCGGGCGGATTTACGTGAAGCTTCTCGTGCACGGCCTCACAGCCGGGCTCGCGAGGAGGCGGACAGATCAAGGCGGAGTACCTCACGAGGTGCCCATGACGCAAGCTGAGGGAGTCCCGGACTAGGGGGTGTTCGGATAGCCGGACTATCGTCATGGCCGGACTCCAATACTATGAAGATACAAGATCGAAGACTTCGTCCCGTGTCCGGATGGGACTTTCCTTGGCGTGGAAGGCAAGCTTGGCGATAAGGATATGTAGATCTCCTACCTTTGTAACCGACTTTGTGTAACCCTAGCCCTCTCCGGTGCCTATATAAACCGGACGGCTGTAGTCCATAGGGGGAACAACAATCATACCATAGGCTAGCTTCTAGGGTTTAGCTTCTTTGATCTCGTGGTAGATCCACTCTTGTAACACACATCATCAATATTAATCAAGCAGGACGTAGGGTTTTACCTCCATCAAGAGGGCCCGAACCTGGGTAAAACATCGTGTCCCTTGTCTCCTGTTACCATCCGCTTAGACGCACAGTTCGGGACCCCCTACCCGAGATCCGCCGGTTTTGACACCGAGATTGGTGCTTCATTGAGAGTTCCTCCGTCGTCACCAACAGGCCCGATGGCTCCTTTCATCATCAATAACGACGCGTCCAGGTGAGACTTTTCTCCCGGACAGATCTTCATGTTCGGGCGGCTTTGCATCGCGGGCTAATTCGCTGGCCATCCGAGCAGATCGAAGTTACGCCGCCGTTAGGGTCAGATTTGAAGTTTAAACTATACGGCCGATATCCGCGGAGACTTGATCTTCGACGGATTCGAAAGGCAAAGCAAGCGCCGCGACCGCCTCGATGGGCATGATCTAGCTCGAGCCTAACAGCGCCCCGAGGTCGCATTCAGAATCCGCCCACCCTTAATCCGGAGCCGATTCTCCGATCGAAGACGAGTGGTTGGACACCGCCGGGGCTTTAATTCTACGGCGATCGAAGTAACTCCATCCCTGTCCTTTGCAAAGACCTTTCGACTCTGTGGTGCCGGACTCTCTCGACTCAACCTCCTCCGCTACTTGCCAATCGAACCGATTACGCCTGCTATGGAGTTCACGGTCATGACATCTTTCAGCACTCGCCTTTGGCGACATCCTAAATTCACTAAAGTCTCTCTTTATCCGAGAGCCCTGGCCGGACTACGAACAGGAAGGTTGGGATGCGGACGATGAAGAAACTCAATGCCCACCCACCACCCACTTATAGCCATCGCCGAAAGCTTACACGACGTGCTCGATTTCGACCAAGACATCAACGGTATGGACGATTTATAGGAGACAACAATGAACCAGCACCTATAGGATGCTGGACAACCTCATCCCATGACGATACATGGTGGATACACCTAAAGGAAATGAAGACGAGGAACAACGGACGCCACGAAGGATAAATCCTCTAAAAGCAAATCAAACGGCAACGTAAACGCCAACAAAGTCCCATCAAAAAAGACCCAGCCATAGAGCAGGGCGAACCGTGGACAACGAACAAGCTATCGAGAAATCGTCCAACAAGACAACTTGATAAACAATCTGTCCTCGCGAAGACAACAGTCCAGACGACCACACCGACAAACCATTGGAGCAAATGACTCAGAAAGGCTCACGCTGCCATCACACAGTAGCCTAAAAAGCAGTAAGCGGAAGCTCAAAACAGCGAAGATGCACTCAGGATTAGATGGAGCAAAGTATTCAGCACCGCAGATAAGTACGGTGACATACACAACAAAGAGCTACCCAAAAGAAAGCTACTGTCTGATTCGACGAGGAGGCCTTAGAGCCCCACAATTAAAAAGCAAGAAGGCCACCCGTCGGATGGACGACCACGGAAAAAAGAGAGCGCTAATGGTGCCGACACAAGCCAATATGCGATCCGCCTAAGGATTCACATCAAAAGGATGGCCCAGTTAGGTCCATCTATGGGCCAAGAAAGCACGCCACAAAGCAATGCAACACGCCAAAATTCAAAACCACGGCACACCCAATATAGGGCGCGACACCCCTATGTTTCACCGATGAGGTGCTGGATCATGAATTTCAGGATTCAAACCCAGAAACATAGAGGCATACGACGGAACAATGCACTCGAGTCCTGGATTGAGGATTACATCCTCCACATACACATGGCTAGAGGAGATGACTCCACGCCATAAAAATACTTACCCCTTAAACTCCTAGGGCCAGCTCGGCATTGGCTTAAGAGCCTCCCGAAAATACCATTGAAGCTGGAAGAGCTCGAGGATGCATTTCTGCAAATTAGAGACCCACGTCCTCCGGACACGCATTTATCTAAGTCACATAACTCAACAGACCGGAGAGTCAGCCCGAAATTTGGAACAGGTTCTCATCAAAAGATCCAAATAGTCGATCGTCCGGACGCCAAGCCTTAGCAGCTTCAAACACAACTCCGAGACGTAATGGCTCGCCAGACACTCGCCAAGAAAAGCCAAGAACAATGGCCGATTAACAAACCTCATGACCCGCTTATGCGGGAAGACAGCTGGCTGGCTAGATGCAGCACCAATGACCCGAGTACATCCAAATCAGGGATGGAATGAAATCACGCAGAAAAGATCAGCGCCGAATAAGGAAAATGGCCTAAATAGTACGGGCGGTCAACGCCGGATTCAAAAGCTCTCGTCGAACAACAAAACACCGCCCCTAAAGGATAATAAAGGACGAGCTATCCAACCTAAACAAGATTCTCGATAGATCGTGCAAATACATGGTACTCCGGAAGCCTGCAAACCATACCCACAGAGATTGTTGGGTCTTCAAGCAGTCCGTCGACACTAACGCCAACACAAGGCCCGGCACACCAAGTGAAAGTGATGAAACCCAAAAGGAGCACTCCGAAAACAAAAGACTTTCCCACTAGAAGTCAAACAAAGGAACTCACTTCATGTGATAACACACAGCCGCTGCACCTGCCATACTAGGACACCGGTCCGCATAATGGGATAGAACCTACCAAAATTCGCTATAGCAACACTTCCTTCAAAGGAATGACGCCAGCCTTCTTTATTATACAGGCTCACATCGGGCTAGAGGTTGTGTTCGGTTCATCCGACAACCCCCGTCATGAAAGCTCACTCCCCATCGCCCCCATTCAGAGTAGCCTTACACCACTGAGGCGCATAACTTTCGCTCCGCTTTTAACGCATACCGCATTATGCATCTCTAACACTTAAAATGCCCGGTCCACGCGCATCATCTCGTTAAAAGGAAGTATTAATGTCACTTGAGCACGGAAGAACGGAGACTGCCTTGACAGCCCCACGGCTATCCGCTCGCTAGGCAAAGAACCTGAATTGTTATTCAAACCCCGGACTCAAGTTAGATGAGTCAGCGCCTACTAGCGCATACCCCACACGAGGGGCCGATACATGTATAACAAGAGACAATAAAGCTCAATTTTATTTACTTCTTCGAACTGCATCGCTTATTTAATATTAAGTACACCTTTTCGACAACCCTTTTTCTTTCAAACTAAGTTCTCTCTTTACAGATGAACAACGTGCTACACCCGCCCGTGATACGGCACAATGGAGACACAAAGCAGACGCAAGAGGGACCTGCTGCAAGGATTCTTTTCAGATTAAGACCTCCGTAAACCTTTTTTCACTGCCTCTTGTTGATATACATCCCTGTTCCTTAATATAACCGAGGAGGAGGCTGGTGCTTTGGCATTGGCCGCACTAGAATTTTTATGCTGCATCTACACACCAGGGCTTAGGGCATTATTCTTCCCATTTTCATAAAGACCTGAATACCTTAGGGAGTATTCCGCGCCTCGAAAGTTAGGGCCTTATATGCATCAGTTCAATCATGTCTTTGGTCAAATGTTGGGTTGCCTGCCCCGTGTTTTGCTGCCTTATGTTCCGCTTTCACGCTAACGCTGCACCACGAGAACTACTGCGCATTGTGCCTGGTTCGCCGGGCGAGCACCTCAAGAGAGAAAGCCAAAACTGACCGTCATGATATAGCGAGAGACTGGTCATCCACTGATGACTCACAGGAATGTTTAGGATTCCTCCGCATTAACGAAGGACCGGTTTTCGGTCAGGCACATACGCACTCCGGACCGGAGAGTGCGGTGTTCTGTGGGCTATATAGTAGCCCCACCTCAACTCCTATGGCTAAGTGAAAGTGATAAAGCATTATAGTCCGTTGCCTGGTTTGTTACGCTATCACCTCCTTAACAGGACCAAGACGTTGGATTAGTGTGAAAGCGCTTTTTTAAACACCCCGCACTATGTGCGGGGGAAGCCAAGGACTGCCATCTTTCAGTTATATACACATATACATAAACGGCCGCACAGGGAGTAGCTTACTACTTGAACGCACAAGTATAAAAAGCACTTATATTACATTGAAACATTGTTTTCACAAATCATACATGTCATTTAAACATAATATCCTTCGAGCATCGCGCCTCTATTAAACAAGCGCTCGCAGACTTCTTCAAAGTAGTGCTCGCAGTACTCGGCCTCTGTCTCAATCCTGGGATGCAACGCCGCTGGCCTTCATCTCTCTCAAAGATGTCTTGACACGGCAAGAGCCATCCGCGCCCTCAATACACGCCGATCGCTTCATTGCGCCGATACGCTGCACCGCACCAAGAAACGCTGCACTAAACCAAAATAGTTTCTTCGGCCGGGGTCCGTCTGCCACAAGTGAGTCAAGACATGCTTCATGGCAATCCGACAATCGATTCAGCTCGCCCATTCGCCAACCGATCGGTCAGCGGCAGAGGACGCCCCGACTATGGAATTATGCACCAACATAGCTCTTCCTTCGATGCCCTTCTAGCCCCGGCGTCAATCAAGGCCCACAACGGCCGCCAAGTCCAGATAAGCATCCTCCGAACTCCACAATTTATCCAATCGAGCATACTTTGATCTGATATTTCTCCGCAAGAGTAAACGGTTTTCTTCATCCGCAATTGCCCCGCCTCGACTCAGCTCCTCCTTGGCAGCTCAAAGCCGACAGCATTCTTGGATTCGCGGCGGCCTTCTTTAGGCTCCTCTTGTTCCGCTTTGACGCTCTTTTCAAGAACCGCGCAGCAATCGGTAGTATTCCTTAACTTTTGGCCATATCGCCATCTCCTCTTTGCTTCGGGCAAGTGAGCAGCCCGCTCAGCTTTAGCTTCTTCGCCGCTTTTACAGGGCCGACATTAATTCGCTTGCTCTTTCGCTCATGAAGTTCTCGCCAGCAGCTCCTCCACGGCAGCGGCACCATCTGCATTAAGCATACAAAACAAGAAGACATGGGCGCTAAGCCCTTACAAGGTGTCCGTGATAGAGGTCGTGATACCTTGTGACTCGTCAAACCGCTTATTGACCAGCGTGATGTCCGCTTCGCTGTTGCCGCTTAGTTCGGCATATTCAGCAGTCCGCTGGCTCTGACGCCCGCCACCTGTTCAGAACGGCGATATGTTATACCTGAGATTTGATCTCGCACATTGTCAATTTTGACAACATACCAAGTCTAGGGGCTACTATCTATACAGGCGATTTTATATGCATAATCGTGAAGGTACATCATTTTGCATATACTCAAAACCCTGGTCAAGAAGCTCGACGGTTTCATGCAATCCGCCTCCATGGATGCACTTCTTTTTCAATCACCGCACTCCATTAGAGCACGGTGATCCTCTGAAATAGCCGCCCGAGCAGATCCTTCAGCTCCTCCGATCAAGACGCCACTTGGCGCTGACCTCCGCCCCGCCTGACTTGGGGGAATCCTCCGACGACACCTCCGGTCAGTCTGCCTACATGAGGGTGCGACAGTGGAGGCGTTGGCCTCCATCATCTCCGGAATAAGATCCTCAAGACGAAGCTCACGAGAAGGGTTGAAGTCCGAACTACAAGGTACAATTTCGTTATCCTCATGAATAAATACATGGATGTTCCTTATTTACAAGACCCTTTCTTTTTACTTACGGCCCGTGGAGGGCTGATCCCTTGGGAAAATAATGCGGCTGGTTACTTCCCTACACGGACTCTCCGCCAAGATTCTTCCCCTCTTTGAGGCCTTGACCTCCGGATCTTCCGAGCTGTCCTCTTCTCCCGAAGGTGGGACTCTTAATCCCTTCTTCCTTGATATCCTCCTTGCAGAGCCGGTTGCTTTCCCCCCTTCGCTTTCTTCAAAAGGCGCGACCTTCAACATCTTGGTCAACATGGGATCCGCGTGGTCTCCGGGAGGGGAGCCGACACCTTATTAACTTTGTTTTGGCTATCCACTCCTGTTCAAGAAACAGCTCCTTTAAAGGGCATATATATATATATATATGAAATAAATGAATGAACAGCTTGTCCGTTAAGGTGACTACTTACTTGAGTATCTCAAGGACAGCAGCTTAGTCTCCGCCCTCGGTCAAGTCCGGACACTTCTTGTGATCCGAAGAACAGTTTATACATCTCCACGGGGCCGTGCTCCATAAAATTTTGGAGAGCTCATGGTCCCTCCGGATTGAATTCCCCACAGCGGAGGGGACGAGCAGCCAGGCTGGAGGCGCCGGATCACCATAACCCGCGCCCATCGCAACCAGAGATTGATCCTCTTCCCTCGAGATCTCGACACGGCCCTCAGCAGGGGAACGCCCTTGGACGGCCCCGCCGAGCCCCTTGTTGACCCATGATGCCAGCCACTGGGTGGACCTGGGCGAAGGAAGGTGGAGCACCGCCCATTTGGTGCCCCCCGAGCGGTGATATAAAACCACTCCTGCTACAACCAAGCTCTTCTTGAAAAGAGCCTCGGCCACGGAGCATCAAGACATTTGCTTATGACCGCCTCTCAAGACTCCGCTTGCTGCTCCTGATCATCTTTGGCTCCACCTTGAAGATCTTGAGCCACAATCCAAAGTGGGGGTAATATGGAGGAAGGCCCCACATACGACAATGAATGACGAGATATGGAGGATGGACTCCGGATTCAAGTCATGGAAATCAAGCCCATATAAAACATGAGCCTCAGACAAAGGGGTCCGCTGGAAGCCTAAACCCGAAGGAAGTAGGACACGAACACCACGCTCTCGCCGGGCTCAGAGGGAGTGACCTGCCCCGAGCAGGCAGCCTATGCGAGATCTCGCTGGTCGATACTGGCGCTCGCAGCTTTAGCACATCTTCTTCGTGATGAGGAAGACATCCATCGGCCGCTGGTCGGAGCCGGACATCATCGAAAGTCCGCGGTTCGAATCAAGCTTTGGGTGTTGAACTCAAGCGCGAGGCTAACTCGGAGGAGTGTGAAGAAGAAGAGGGCCTTGGTCTCATCATAAAGAGCTTGAATACCAAGAGCCCACCTCAGGTGGTCGATTAGGACTCGCCGATAGAGAAGGCAGGCCAACGGGCATGGTTGGGTTACCCACGTCCCCATTGATGAGAATCCTGAATAAGGGGGCACGATCCACGCTTTGATAAGACGCGGTTAAGGAAACCACCGCTAAACACGCCGAGGTGGAACAATAAAAAACGATTCATATAAAGGCCTGGCCATGGTGTGATGTCACGCTGAATACGCCAACAGACTGTGCAAAATCATTCTCTACGGTGTTATGTGGAACTTGTTTTGCAGAGCCGACACTATCCTGGTGTTCACAATCTTCTATAAATTATTCGGAGGAAGAACCCGCCTTGCAATGTCGAAGACAATATGCACGCCGGACTCATCGTCATTGAAGCTTGGTTCAGGGGCTACTGAGGGAGTCCCGGACTAGGGGGTGTCCGGATAGCCGGACTATCGTCATGGCCGGACTCCAAGACTATGAAGATACAAGATCAAGACTTCGCCCCGTGTCCGGATGGGACTTTCTCTTGGCGGAAGGCAAGCTTGGCGATACGGATATGTAGATCTCCTACCTTGTAACCGCACTTTGTGTAACCCTAGCCCTCTCCGTGCCTATATAAACCGGACGGTCTGAGTCCATAGGGGAACAACAATCATACCATAGGCTAGCTTCTAGGGTTTAGCCCTTTGATCTCGTGGTAGATCCACTTTGTAACACACATCATCAATATTAATCAAGCAGGACGAGGCTTTTACCTCCATCAAGAGGGCCCGAACTCGGTAAAACATCGTCCCTTGTCTCCTGTTACCATCCGCCTAGACGCACAGCTGGGACCCCTACCCGAGATCTGCCGGTTTTGATAATCGACAAGCCATGACAACTAAGGGCGAGGCGGCGCCAGCCCACGAGTGTCGCCATTTCTCTTTGGTGCAATGGAGGCAAGCGCAGGCGCAGAGCATCAAGCAAAGGCAACCATTTCGTGCAACAAGAC